>JARLTB010000034.1:9357500-9375000 GCA_030141615.1 Unio pictorum | reverse complement strand
ATTGCATTGCATCTACGTAGAGACAGACATTAACATAAAGCTAAGCATTATCTGGCATTACAAAATGAATTTTTGCACAGCGCGTTATACCCATAGAACTAATTTTTTGCGAACAAAACAAACTGGATGCATATCAAACTTTTCACCCAGCATCGTTTTTTTAGTTTCACCGGATGATATGTCCATGTAAAGTAAATGCTTAGCAAGATTTCGGCAAACCAATAGACTTGAAAGGAAGCAACCGACATAACAGTGATTTGCAATTCTTTATGATATACACTGTTTTAATACAACTGCCCCAAACCATCCGTTTTCTAAAATTCAAAGAAGGTACACACCAGCAGTACCTGGTGTGAAAGAGTCTTATATAGCATGCCAAATATACAAGATATCAAAACTTCTAAGTGCTTCAAGAGGAAATCATCCTGAAAATTGTCATAAAACAAATCAACACTTTACGTCTCAATACATGATTCAAAGACAAATGCTTAAACTAGAGTTGATGCAATTACAGATGTGCGTGCATTATTTTGCATAAATTACAATCCATCTCTGGAATCAACGATCCATTTTAAATATGTCTTCCTGATATGGCTGCATCTCAATAAATACCAGAAATGAACATTTTTTATGTCAACTCTGAAAGTAATTGCTTAAACGTACATTTAACCTTTGACTCTCATAGTACAGGGACTAGCAGTACCAGTAGAACTCTCTAAATGTTCTGCAATCAGTATTACATGACAATTAATAAAACAAACTACTAATTTTACTAAGAAGGATGAACTGCAAACGTCCTGGCTAATTAATATACATGCAATTTATCCTGATACATTTTGATGCATTTAACACTCTTTAACACGATTAAAGACATGGATTAATCGTAGCCCTAACCTAGGCTCAACGTCTGGTAAATATATACAAACCATATATACAAGTGTGTGATACATAAGATAAGTTATACATGTTTCTTTGGCATATATGTCATCGTTGCCTTTCCAAGACTGTTCTAAGTTAAAATATCGACAAAAGACTATATACAAACGATCTCATCTTTGTCATGTTGTGAACTTTTATACTTATGCTATGAATACACATTATGATGTGATTGTATTTCTTTAGTTGAAACTGATAAAATACCTAAACATCACAAATAATATGTGATATCTATATCGATATTTGTGTCTTCACCCTTAAAGAGGACAAATTGAAGTGTTTTGGCTTAAAAGATGTCTGTGAATATTTGTATCCTTGATAGAGCCAGAAGAGTTAGTACAACACTGTGTGCATATCGATTATCCTCCTGTTTCTTCTTATTCTTTCTATAATCAGATTTAGTTCACAAACCCAGTGGGAATAATAACAATCGGTATACATTACGACTTCTCAGTGATATAGGATACACTTTAGTCCGTAGTATGTATTATGCAGACAATACGATTCGACGTATAAACGTTTCAACCGTGGTATATTTACAATATTAGATGACATTCAAACATAAATAATCGAAAAGGTCATTATCAAAATATGAAATACTCACAGACAGTACATACAATCAAACATGGAGATAAACAAGCAAATATTGAATCTATTTATGGGTGTGATTCAAATTGTACTTTGTATTACGTTCTTGTCTACGTGCTGGAACAAAATTACAGCTAATAAGTTTAATATACACAAGTATAGAGGTCGCACTTATACTGATTCCTTGACCAAATTTCAGTGATTGCTAAATAATCTTTCACTATAAGCTATATCACGATAAAAACAATGTAATAATCCAAATAAACGCAGCTGCCTTTGCCCATTCACTAAAAGCTAGTGCCAAATATACAATGCTATAAAACACCAGGAACTAATTCATTACTCATTGCATCACTCCCTATGCTTTCGAATATTCGTCCCTAATTAGCCATAACTATTGGGTTTTTTTAACATCCAAAAATAGTTCCAAAGATTGCTGTGGCATTTGTTGGTATACGGCCTAGTGGAGAGAAAGATATATCGCATAAATTTGCACACATATAAATACCCGACTTATTCATGGAGATTAATCATATTTGTGTTCAAGTTCTATACTATACATTGATTACGATTGATGAAAGAATCAGACCATTCTTCATAGTTATCTACGACCTAGACATTGATAACTCTAGATGTAGATGAAACATTAGGGAAACCAAACAATAAACCTATACTTATTTAAGTATTAATTACGCATATCATAACAGGCATCAGGTCGATTTATATCGACTGATTTTAAAATAATTGTCTTTATGGCTACTTTGTCCCTAGCACAATCGTGCCACTGTCGAGATGTTTATGTTCTGTGTGAAAATAACTCAAAACATCAACATGGCATCATTCATGTGTTCATAGATGTCAAAAAGAGTTTTGACAGAATGTGGCATCAGGCAATGTGGATCACAATTAAACAGTACAACATGGGCCAAAAGTTGACCAATACCATCAATTAGCTGTACTCCAAGGCTACCAGCGCCGTAATTACTCAAGTTTGACTGGTTCAAAACAACAGTTGGAGTACAGCAAGTTTGAAGCCTGTCACCCACTCTTGTTAACGTCTACTTAGAGCTCATCATGAACGAAGCCCGGGAAAACCACTGTGGGACAGTACCATTGGAGGGCATTGCATCACCTTCTACGCTTTGCAGACGACATTGATGATATGTCAGGCAGTGAAGATGAGCTTGCTATCTTAGTGAAGAACCTAGATGAAACATCTTCTAAATGTGACATGGAGATACGCGGCGAGAAGACAAAGCTGATGACAAAGAGTGGAAAAGAAATCGCAACTATAATTTAAGTCAGAGAACAGGAACTGGAAACAGTGAGCCAATTCAAATATCTTGGTTCCTTAATGACCGAAGAGGGATCAAGAGCAAAAATGTCTTGTCAAGAGCAGCAAAAACAACGGCAGCTATGTCAAAGCTAAGACCCATCTGGAGAGACAAGAATATATGTCTCAAAACTAAAATCAGACTATTGAGAGCACTAGTCATTTCGATAGTTTTGTGTTCATGTGAGGCCTGGACCCTGACAGGAGAATTACAGCGAAGAATCCAAGCATTGATAACGTCGTCAATGTAGCGAACACATATAGTTAGACAAGATGATATCATGTTCTTTAAACGCTGAAATATTTAAGGATATTATTTTGTCATACCAAGCGGCAACAGTGTATCGGATCAAAGTTCATCTGGCGTGGTAAATGCCGCAATGCACTCTTTCAGTGAGTGAAATATGCCAGAACCTTTTCAAATGATTAAGACGTTGACATGATTAGCATATCCAATTTGTCAATGCAATGATCGACTTTTTGCACCGAAACTAAATTTGATTTGGTGACTGTGTGATTATATAGTCAGAACATATACGGAAAGTATAATAAGGTTTGGCACTATGTTTAGTGGTAATGCCCGGTTACGTGTAATTGTTTTGATGAAATTAGTATAATCAGGTTTGGCACTAAGTTTAGTGGTAATGCCCGGTTACGTTTAATTGTTTTTATGAAATTAGTGTAATCAGGTTTGCCACTAGACCCAATGGTAATGCCCGGTTACGTGTAATTTTTTTATGAAACTAGTATCCACTTAATATTGATTTCAGTTTTTCACAAACATTCTTGTTTCCGAAGATTCCTTCACAAAACGGATTATGTTAGACTAGTGTAGACAATTCAAACAATTTCATGTCATATATTATTGGAATTAAAACATTGCTCAGTTTCGAATACGAAGTGTTTTAGTTCACCCTTTTGGCGCGGCTGCAGACGTGACATTTTCTAACTTTGTTTATATTTCTGACATGCAAAGATTGATTGTACCAAATTCAACAGTCACAATCCACACCATCGTTTGAATCGCAACTGTGCGGAACAGATACTAATAAAATGGTATAATCACCAAGGGCACATCTATTCAAATACTCCTTTAGTATATTTATACAGAAAAGTTGAGTTTGCTTGCTCCTCCCGGGAATATGTTATATTTAAATTTAGTTACCCAATTCAGTTCAATTACACAAGGATCGCACTACCTAGAGTAAAAAGGATTTTAAGGTCTCTGAACGAGTACATAAATATGTTACCAGACTGAAAAAATGTACGACCATTCTAGTTCTGTCATACGTTAATTTACACTATTGACTGAGTGGAGGGAATATTTATTTTGCTTCTTGACAAGGCGTTGTCAGATTATAATTAAATTAGCGCCTTAGCGAAAAACATTAAATTCCAAATCTCTGCTTGGAAGAACTTTTGTTCTTTGAGCAATTTAAATAGTTTAATATTGATTCTTTAAAAGCAAATGAACACACTTATCCCGACATTTTCATCACCACTGCATTTTGACCGAATCATATTTTCCAGAATTTAACGAAATTGTCTCAAACATCATTGGCAGCAGAGTAATAGAACCTAAACCAAAACATTAACACGGATCATTTGTTGGATATATCCCGATGTATTCTTAAGATTTAAAAAGGCGCTAACGTGTAAGAAAAACACAGAAAAAAGCAGTATGGTTTTCATTTTAATATTTATCAACGGAAATATTTCTGGAAATCATGTGGACGCAACGATTATGGTAACGGTTGTCATACTCGATCTTAGGTAATTGACCATCATGCCTACCTTTTATCTTCTTAATGTTTCTTCATATGCAGGAATATGTTTGAGCAGATAACCCTTGAATATTTTCTGAGTGGTTTTTTTTTCTACCTTTTACCAAATGTGACAAAATATATATTTAGGAACGAAATATAAAACCGCATTTTAACAGTTGTACTGCACACATCTCACGACTCACATAACTGGGATAATTCGATAATGACGCTGATTTAATAAAACATGGTTAACAAATAATTTGCTGCTTTATTCTACGTAACCTTTAGAATATATGAGCTACGTGAATGTTTTCCTGAAATGATATAAATTGCCCACAGACATGTCTCTACTCCACACAAATTTGTAACTTCCTCAAACATTGCCCCAAGTCAAAAGCACATAATTGCATTTCAATAAAATGAAAGGAGAAATCATTTGCTAAGATACGAGTGAAATAACCTCACTTTGCCTCTTGATGTTTGAAATATTCAGATTTATGCATGCTGCGCGCGCGCGCGCGTGTGTGCGTGTGTGTGTGTGAGAGAGAGAGAGAGAGAGAGAGAGAGAGAGAGAGAAAGAGAGAAACAGAGATAGATGATTTATTATTGAACTTAAGGAACAAGATGAATGATGTACACTGTTTGCCTACATTACGAGTTAGCATATAAAATATGTTCTTTTAATGGAAAAAATCATGGGAGTAAGTAGTAGAAATACCTAAACACATTCTGCTCAAACGATTTACCTTTCATTTGTTCCGTTTAAAATGAAGTGGCATAAGCTGTTGAAATTTTTAGTTTGCGAAAAATTGACCAAAACCTTTACAAGTATAATTTATTTTAGAAATTATAATTAAAAGAACAACAGTGATGAATTCATATTACGCAGATATATTCATTTTAAACAAATATTTTTGAATCAAATTCCTATGTTATGCAAAATAGATGGATTGCATTCGGTTGGGCACAATACACTTTTGACAAGAGTGTGATCACGTGATACAGTTTCTCAGTTCTCTTTCAATTGACCTGTACTATAATAAGTTGTATTGTAAGAAGGCATGTGTGGTTATATTAGCTCTCATGACCTTCATGTGTAACCTTCAGTTTTGTGCCTTGGCATAAATCGATTAAAAAACCGGCATTTACCTTCTCTGCGACCATATTGGGATTATCCTTTAGAATAAACAGGGTGTTGGGAAACCATCTAAATGCAATTTATGGACGAACTGTATTAAGTTGTTAGTTGATGGATAAAATGTAGCATGTTAGAAATTGATGGACTAAATGTAAGAATTTTAAATACATCTTGTCGGAGTCTGAATTAATTATGATTGAATTAATGTTAATTCGTGCTAAAGGCGTTTCTTTCTTTTGATTTAAATGCTATGGAATTTATTTTAAGACATGCATTTTATTGATTATTTCTCAAACAAATTATTCATTCCTATCAGATGTGGATGTTAGGCATTAATTACAATGATACAGCGAAAACAACACATGAAAATATATATTAGGAAACATTAATGTCCGATTAAAATATTGTCATTTAGTTCATTTTAGGTCAGAGACAAGCTAGAGTCAGAAGACAAACCTCCAAATAATATCTTGGAATTTCGTTCGCCATGACAAATCTGGACATGAATTTTAGTTATTTTGGACTCTGTTTAATTCCAAATAAAGTGAGATACAGCTGAGCAAATATTTGGTAGCAAGAGATCATCTGAGGTCACGAAAGCCACGCATAGCAATTTCAGTAAACAGGAAGACTAAATGTTTTCCTATGCAAAATAATCTTTTCCGGGTGCAATAGGGTCATTAAATTCACCAGTGTACTATTTTCGTTAGCTGAGAAGGAAGATACTGTGAAATAAACATCCCTTCGAATGATCATAAATTGTAAATATGCCTTCGTGGCAATATGTGTTTATTTCCTTACTATATATAAGTGTTTACGTAAGGACATGTAAATTAACGAGCTTTTCTAGGTGCGTTATATTCATCAGGAGGAATGGTGGAAGGAAAATTACATCCCTTGAACCGTAAAAGCATCCATGTGCATACTTGCTGCGGACAACTGAAATATACTACCTTTGCTGCCAAGTTTAATTAGTCATAATTTTTCTTTAGTATGTCCTTTGCTTCAATTTATCTAATTTCCAACTTACTAATTTACACAACAAAAAAAAAACAGATCGTATAAGTATTATTGCATTATTGTGCTATCTAACAGGGCGAGTGACCATGTTGCTTCCAGTTCTATGTTAACACTATTGCATCGACAAGGAGTATAAAACACAATAATTTAATTTTTTCTAATATTCGATCTTTCAAACGCTACTAAATTTGTATTTATTTTGAAAACGCTAAAGTATATACTAATATTATTATTGAATGTTGTATCATTAAAATGCTCTACGTCTACGATCTCAATCAAACTTGGTACTAACAATATAACTATTTTTTCTTTTTCGGCCCTTAAACAATTGTTAACCCACATCCTGCCTACAAACACTGAAACAGAACCTTAAGGAATAAATAAAAGCAATGGAGAGAAATGTTTATTTCTAATGGGTTATATATGATGCATTATAATAGTATATCTAAAGTGACCGTAACGGTCTTCCTAGTGATCTAGAATACGTCAATAAAGCAACGGTGCTGCTTACTACAGTGATATTTTGTTTTCTTATGGTTCTAATGAGTTGTTGGTAATCAGATGTGTTGGCCCATTTTGCATCGTCCTTTCATAGGACGAGCTCCAATCATTGACGTAATGATCATGAATGTTTCAATAAACATGTACAAAACAGATCAAACGAAATAAAGAAATGTTTATCTTCTTAGTTGTACAACATTTATCAGTGTATTCATGTCATGTTTTCAGTTCCAAAAAGAAGCCCGTAAAGAGGTTTCCCGACAAAATAGAAGCATTTTCTTACTAGATTTGTCTATTGGCCTGCTTTGCCTCTTTTTGGATATGATGTTTATATTATACAAGTTCCTGAGCTGTTGAGATGGACTGCGTAAAAATATCCTTAAGTATATACGACAAACAATGAAGGTTTTCACTGCATTCTTTTAGTTTTCACATTTTACCACATTTTCGACGACTGTTTCAGAAAAGATGAATACATTGCAAACGGATGGGTTAAGGATTTTAACAATTAATTGATTATAAGTAAATATGAAAAATTGTTTCCCTTATCACTTGTACTAAAATACCGTAGAAAAAATTACACATTGCTTCAGGTTACAAACGACATTTCTGATGATTAATGCTATCAAGGCACACCTAGTTTGAATAACTTGGATAAGTTCTAGGTGATATTGACATTATGGGCGATTGCTTGTGAAATATTTGAGCATGCATTTGTATTAAACATTTCATTCAAATTTAGTTTTGATTTTAATTTTTAAGCTCATACTTCGTATCATGAAAAAGAGCTTAGATATGTAGGTACACAGATAGATAGATATGTAGATAAACACACACACCTCTATATATATATATATATATATATATATATATATATATATATATATATATATATATATATATGTAGGTAGGTTGGTAGGTAGGTAGACAAATATTTCGTGAATCAAAAACTTCATTTAAATATCTAACAACATATATATATATATATATATATATATATATATATATATATATATATATATAAATATATATATATATATATATATATAAATATATATATATATATATATATATATATATATATATATATATATACGTTTATCTACATATCTTACTATATGTCTATCTGCATATATATCGACCTGTCTACCTACAATAATATCTACCTGACTACCTACATATGTATATACCTCTATGAATACTTACCTACCTTTCTACCTATCTCCCTATCTCCCTATATATATATATATATATATATATATATATATATATATATATATATATATATATATATATATATATATATATATATATATATATACATATATATATATATATATTTATACCACATACGTTAAAAATAACATGGCATTTAAAGTGCTGGTATAAAGCAAATCTATATACCAATACTATTGGTATATCAAATAGTGATCCGCCCATAGCGCAATAATACGATTATATAAACATTCTTTCTACCGTAGGACTATAGATCTATGAAGAATTTCTACTCATTCATTAATCATAAATGACATGAAATTAACGACACAAATATTAATAGTCCCTGTTTTCTAAATATTAAAATGGTACACAATATCATCGGAATTTTGTCTTTTTCCTCTCCTCCTCTCATGCAAAATAAGCACAAATCTGAAGTGAGAGAGAAATATATTGCGCTGGACGAAAACATTAAAGCTGAACTTGTACCAAGTAACCCACAGTACACTGTTTCCCCGTAAACCTATGCTTACGCTTTCCTTGGGATTTATCTATAGTATTCATAATATCAATGATACATAGTTGCAATCGTCAGACGACACAAAAGGCCTACATGTTAAATTTGTCGGGTACGATGCGCACATACTGTATTGTGTTTTAAGCCTTTGTTGTTGTTTCTGAAACCCGTTTTAATCGAGTATTAATAATTAAATATAAAACTGTCCAAATGGTCGCCAACCACCCCCCTCCCCCCTCCCCCCTCTCTGGAGCAAAAATACACGAAAATACAAGCGTTGTGGATTTTTGCTTGTGTCATACGACGATGTCTCTGGACCTATGAATGATGGCAATGTTAGTCAAGACGTACAGAGAGAGAGAGAGAGAGAGAGAGAGAGAGAGAGAGAGAGAGAGAGAGAGAGAGAGAGAGAGAGAGAGAGAGAGAGAGATGTTTAGTCTGTAGAATTGCCAATTAAATCAAAATGATGACTTAGTTGAACTGTCAATATATTAAAATATTTTAATTACCTCTTGTTGGTTCGTGATTCCAATTCGTTTATATTCCACGCGAATTTCCATACGACAGTAGGTCAATGACAGTACATGCATAGTCTATAATAAGATCACCGTGTTTGCAGTGCACTAATTTCTTCATTTAAAAAAAAAAACAACACAACAACATATTTTATGTTTAAATAATGCGTGTGTCTGATATTGATTTAATAATGTGAATAAAAAAAGAAAATGAAAAAGAAAACAATCAACTTATCAATTTGAACATGTGATTGTGAATAACAAGAAAAATCATAGAACTAGATTTCGTAGCAGACAGCCACTTGGTTGTGAGGAGGTCATTTACTCCGGCAATATATCAGGAGCACATCGTAACTCCAACTTGCAAATATTTGTATTTGTATGTGATATAAATAAAATATATGTATAGTATGTAGGCTCTATCATTGATATACCACTCGTTGTATAAATTTTTCATTAAAAGGAAACTCGGGCTAGCCTCGTTTCCTTTTAATGAAAAATTTATACATCTCGTGGTATATCATTGATACAGCGTACATACTATACATATATTCTATTATATTGTATATAATATATATGTATATATATATATATATATATATATATATATATATATATATATATATATATATATATATATACATATATATTATATACAATATTGAACTGCTTAATAAACACTATTATTGTTACTGGTCTAAGCAAATAAAAATGCTTTGCTACCGAACGTGTCGATTGTGATTGTATTTAATTTGAGATTCAGAAGTGATGATTTGTGGCAACTGATAAAATAACTGTTCCCTGGAGTGTTTTATTCGGAATCGGAACATTATATGGAGGTTTTTAGTCAAGATATGATTTACACTTTCCTTATAGTTTTTCTGTCGTTATTCACAGTAACATATTCATATCAATGCTCCTTGAAATGACACATGATGTCAACAAGACTTTATGTAGAGCTGCAAAATTTTAACCTTATATTAACTTAATTTAATTTACGGTTGAGCATGCATATTGATTTAATAATGTGAATAAAAAAAGAAAATGAAAAAGAAAACAATCAACTTATCAATTTGAACATGAGATTGTGAATAACAAGAAAAATCATAGAACTAGATTTCGTAGCAGACAGCCACTTGGTTGTGAGGAGGTCATTTACTCCGGCAATATATCAGGAGCACATCGTAACTCCAACTTGCAAATATTTGTATTTGTATGTGATTTAAATAAAATATATGTATAGTATGTAGGCTCTATCATTGATATACCACTCGTTGTATAAATTTTTCATTAAAAGGATACTCGGGCTAGCCTCGTTTCCTTTTAATGAAAAATTTATACATCTCGTGGTATATCATTGATACAGCGTACATACTATACATATATTCTATATATATATATATATATATATATATATATATATATATATACATATATATTATATACAATATTGAACTGCTTAATAAACACTATTATTGTTACTGGTCTAAGCAAATAAAAATGCTTTGCTACCGAACGTGTCGATTGTGATTGTATTTAATTTGAGGTTCAGAAGTGATGATTTGTGGCAACTGATAAAATAACTGTTCCCTGGAGTGTTTTATTCGGAATCGGAACATTATATGGAGGTTTTTAGTCAAGATATGATTTACACTTTCCTTATAGTTTTTCTGTCGTTATTCACAGTAACATATTCATGTCAATGCTCCTTGAAATGACACATGATGTCAACAAGACTTTATGTAGAGCTGCAAAATTTTAACCTTATATTAACTTAATTTAATTTACGGTTGAGCATGCGTAATGTGGGGTCAGATTATAATACAAATTATCCTTTTAGTGTGATAAGAGTAAGACTGAACCATATATGGAGATCCAGTGTCATGAGAATTGATGTGTTAGTTGCTAAATACAGCGCATATTTCATTGTTTGATTCTGTACCTAAATTGTACAGATATATTAATACAGTGAGTTATGTTGTCTGCATATTGTCAATGGTAATAGACAATAAATTTGATGATGTTGGTATTCAATAATACAGTCTTTCAATAATGTCTTATAGCATTAATTGGTTTTCATTGTTCGTTTGCTAATATACTGTCCTGTCTTGTCATTTCATGATGTTCCTGTATTATTTTATAGCAAGGTAGTCATTATAAAGTCTTGCTTCTTTGTATGCATGCCATTAATTCAGATATAATTTCGTGCATCATTTTGTATCATCATTATGGTCGCTATGGATACAATGAACTCCACGGCTAGTTATGTGACGTAAAGTAAATGTGTCACTTCACAGATCTGAACCACGTCTGGCCATTTGTTTAGGTAACATTTCATCCTGCTGCTACAAGCAAAAGAACTAGGAAGCCCGATAATGTAAAATTATGATATCTCGTTTGAGTAATCTCGTAAATTAAGGGCTTATCTGGCACACGATCGTGATGACAGAGATGGTTTGTATAGTTGTCTTTGCCAAATTTCCTAGCTTATTGCTTAGTGACGCTTCGGAAACCGAAAGGTAAAATTTATATTGTGATAAACATCATCACAACGAATGTAGTAACTCAACAATGGCCAGCATCGTTATTCACATACGTTACATCAACGGTCATCTTGAAGATCAAAACAATCTACTGAATCAAAGTGCTTTTCAACAGAACATCAGTGTGTTTGAAAGAATCCCATAGCCTTTTCGTCAACCAGTATTTCAGCCATTGGTGTCATTACTTATGATTGTTTCCGTTAATCAACCATTTTTGTCATTACCTTTGCTTTTGTCAGTGTGTCAACCGTTCGTGTCATTACATTTGATTGTTATAGTGTGTCAACCATTTGTGTCCTTGTGAATGAGACTTAATATATATATATATATATATATATATATATATATATATATATATATATATATACATATATATATATATATATATATATATATATATATATATATATATATATATATATATATATATATATATATATATATACAGTGCCGGTCTCACTGTCAGAAACTTTCAGATATTATTAACAGCCAAACATACAATATATAGATAAGCATGCCGGTTTGATGATCCGTAAGACACACGTTTTAGAATAAAAGATTAATGAGTACCAAAACAAGTCACCTCAGTTTGTTATGATCTGTAATACACACAGTATACATGTACTGTTAAAGATTGATGAGTACCAAAACAAATCACCTCGGTTTGTTATAATTTGTAATACACACAGTACACATGTTTAGCGTTAAAGTTTGATGTGTACCAAAGCAATGCACATATAGGTTGACAGATTAATGTGAAACCATGAATTAATTGAAAAATAATCAACTAATTTAACCATGCAAACATTGAGAAATTAGAGTTGCAATTCTGAGGTAAAAGATTTTAAAGCAAGATGCAATATTTAGGTTTCGTTATACTGCACGATAATTGGGGAATCAACTGCGCTTGAAAATAATTGCTCTTTGATAGTTTAAAATAAATCAAGATCACAGAGTGGAGATGATGGTAAATACAACAAATAAACAAAGAATGTCTAAATCTGATAACATTTTATATTAATTTCAAAATTTTGATTTTATAATTGACTAATATGTATATAGTGCCAAACAGGAACATTTTGTTATGATGAAATATCAGTTAAATTTCATACATTGTTTCAATGGAAGTGATATCGCATTGATCTGAAAACAATACACAGTCTTATAATTACCGTTCCGATTGAATATCTTTACATGCTTAACTATAGCGCTGCTTATTTTACTATTGCTGCATATTTTATATATGTCTGCACACATTCGTTTCTCAATTGTCTGTATGGATATAATCTTCCCATAAACTGAACTTATATTGTGGTTACTAGTCTTCATGTAACCGTCCATGAAACCTCCTAATCAAGTGTAGAAAACAAGTGTCCTTTATATTCGATAGTCTCTCTCTTTAAACAAGTGTCCTTTATATTCGATAGTCTCTACTCCTAATCAAGCGTAGAAACAAGTGTCCTTTATATTCGATAGTCTCTATCTTTAAGTGCCATCTTTCTGTAAAGCATTGCGGACTTGCAATAAATAAATATTTGATCGGTGACAGTCCTCAAGATGTTTAAATAAGTAATATATTTGCTTATCAGTGTTTTAAGAAGGATTAACTAGAAAGCACATATATGTATCTTCTTAGTAATTGACCATCCATTTCATCCCGTGAACGTATTTTAATTGTTTCCGTCATTCCGGGATTTCCAATCTATCCAGAAGCGATCAAAGAATCAAAACGTTTTACGTTTTTGTAAAATTCAATTGCAGGGTTTGGATTGATTGGATTTACACCGTATATATATAGCACAACTGTGGGTCAAAAAATGTTACGTTAAAATTTCAAGTCAAGGCATACTTGTATTTGTTAGTAGATCTATTATTTGTGTAAATAATATGAAATTGCAAAAATCAATTTTCATTAGCATGGGAAAGAGACGAAATATTAGTAAATATAAAATCACTAATGCAATGTATCATTTTATATTTAGGTTCATATAATGATTGAGTGCTAGTAAAACTGGATATTGAGGTGTGAATGATGTTTTTTTTTTTATTTTACATTTAGAAAATTAATGCAAGAATATGAAATAATATTTTATAGAAAATAATGATGCACTGTATTAAATATTATATCAGATAACATCATTAGAGATTGCGTTTTCTTTCTCAACAATACAGAAGAAATGAACTTATATATTAGTTTAATTCTTCCATTTCATCGATTTAAAGCCATATAAAATCAAATTCACCAGTCCTTCAGATTGATCAAACAGATATTTACAAATTCGGAATCAACGGCTGTGTCAAAAATTCAGGCGACTTTTCTAACTAAAAGAAAACCATCTACGTCTTAAGGCTTGGTGCATTAGCTGTTATGTTTCTCAGCGCGAAAGTATTTAATTTCAAAACTATATATTTAAAAGTAATAAAGTAAATAATTTTTCCTGTTAGCACGCTCACTGCTTTTCATGCGAAATATTGACCTTTCCTGTATATATAACCAGGATATATTTGCTTAAAATTACCTTAACTCGTTTATACTCAAATTTGAGCTCGTCCCTGTTTGGCCACGTCTCACCTGTTTGTAAAGTTCAGTTACAAGCCTCTACCACCCTGTCATTTTATCCTCCGGGCACATAAGCTTCCCCGAAATTATTTTACTTCCAGGTATATTTTTTGCAGTACTTTAGATTTATTGAATCGTGATCACCGACTGAAACAAACTATACGATAATTGGAGGAATACCCATAGTCACGTGATTTTGATAATGTATATAATGAACATGTAGACAACCTATATACTAGGTTGAAGGACCCTTTCTCTTCGTGGCGAAGAAAAGATACACGAAAGGAAATTTTGCAATAAGTCGAATATGAAAACATAGCGACAGAAACGAAATATAGGCAACTTGTCTGGAATGTAGCACAAAGCTTTCTTAGTCATTATTGATCTACAGAAGCACTACTGTTATGATTTGTTCCCATTGGAAGGTAATCTATTACCACGGTTGGAGTGGATGATTACTTTCCATAATTATATTAAAATATACTTCATTTAATATATAATGTTTTCAGACGCATACATTGTTTTCAGTAGCATCTTTATAAAAAAATCCAGCGTCATTATATCTCTTGACAGGTTGACATTTTGGATGATATAATTAACCGTGATTTCACGAAATCTGCTTCCATCCAGTGGAATCGACATTTATAATTTCTGTAAATAACACATTTAAAATGAGCAATCGAGTATCCTGCATTCACAAAACAGAATAAAGGTATTTATGAACAAAAATTGAAAACGTATCAATTTTAGCAGCCTACTAGAATTATTTTTCAGAATTATTCCGTTCGTATGTCTTTGGTCAAGGACTGTATCAACAATGTTGGCATGACAATCACACTTATATGAAAACAACGAACAGACGATTATATACATTTTACTTCAAACTTAATTCGATATCTTCAATTGAATTGACATAGTATTCCAGATCCGATGCGTTTACTACTTAACTAATCCACATGGAATAACCATTACGAATGAGGAATGCTAGAATGTAACAAATCAGTCTGGATTAGAAGGAAGTAAAGTTTGCATTATTAAATATTTCTTAAAATACCGTTTTAACTGGGGTTCATTTAAATTCATTTATTGTGTTATCTGACTTTCTCCAGAGTTGATTTCAATTATGATAATTATATCAGGGAAAGTCAACATTTATTTATGCCGTTTATAATAAGATTTCCATTATTAAAATACTTTCATTTTCAAAACGAGATTATATATTAAAGGTCTTACTACATCTGCCTAAATCATCTACCAGGAAACAGGTTCTCTTTCAAAAGTTTGTTTAGAGTGCGGTACACAATTGAAAGCAAACATAGCTACCAATGGCTAATTAAGACATTAAGTCTAAATGACTTTGGATGGTTAATAGCAGTATATTTGTAGATTTTTTCTATAGCCGCTATCTGAACAATTTATGGCCGAACTGAAGAAACAACACATGAAAATCGCTCTTCTATCAAAGGAAAGAGATCAATTTAATAGTTTCAATACATTTTAAAAGGTTATTAAGTGTCCGAATGCATTTTGGATTTAAACTGTATCATAAGTTCATTGTTGAAACCAAGAAATAATTCTCTGCAATACAGATATGGAGGAATCCTAGCATAATCTTTGATAGGTCTACTTTCGTTAAGAAACACTGGTTTGAGAAATAACCTTCTGTGCAGATGACTTTGTAAAAACTGATTGTTCGTTAACAAATCGTGACAAGTTGCATAATAAATCTAGATTTAATGTAACGTGTCTATGATTGTTCGTTAACAAATCGTGACAAGTTGCATAATATATCTAGATTTAATGTAACGTGTCTATGATTGTTCGTTAACAAATCGTGACAAGTTGCATAATAAATCTAGATTTAATGCAACGTGCCTAATCATGCATTCCCCTTTATGTGAATACAAATCTACAGAAGCATATTTACTAATCATTAACTGAACATATATTTTACCAATGTACTCACTGATCTATTTTAACTATCATAATTTAATTAAAACTTGCAAAGCAATTGTTTTTGAGAAAGCTACCATTAATTGAAAAAAAATGAATATAGAAACTAAATGCAACTTAATGTAATGCTTTTTGCATTGGTTCGCATAGTAGACAGACGTGTTATACTTAAATAGCTACAAACGAAAATTAGACAGTTGTGTCTGTAATGTGTGCCTTCTCTGTAAAACAAATTTAGAAATGATATCACACCTTGATTCTGTGTTTCCCCCCAAAATAGAGCCTTGACTCGATTCAGAGGATGGTCAAAGAGTGAATGCAATGACTCATATTTCTTATACAGTCAATATAGATTTTGAGCGTGCCGTAACAAATTAAAGCAAGCGAATTATGTGATAAACTAAATTACATTAAAGATGAAACTATACATGTAAAATGCAGATGTAATACAGAAATGCAATATAAAAACACATTGTGAGAAACAATAAAATTGCACTTTCTATCTCAAACGTATATTGCATACTCAAGTTTCACTCGGGATAATTTAGATGCAAACTATCAATTTTTCAAAATTTCTTTTCTAACCTGAGCATGATCTCATTGCTGCTTATCATTTCATCCATAAGGCATGAGTTTATAATGTGTAAAATACAGTAATACATATAGTATCCGTGGTAATATGCATCAATGCCTCACCTATTCAGCCCACTTATTGTGTTGTTTCTAAGATATCCAGTTTGTCCCAGACATGATTAGTGCAGGGAGGGTATCTCTTATTAATGATTGTGTGTATACGTTTAGCCATCGTCCCATACATGAATAGTGGTATATCATATTAATGATTGTCTGTATACGTTTACACATACATCTTTTTTTGTTCTGTATACATTTTGATACTAAATGCAGAGCTTTACT
>JARLTB010000034.1:9285000-9350000 GCA_030141615.1 Unio pictorum | reverse complement strand
CCAGAATAAATTTCGAATTGGTTGGATATTTTATCAATGTAAAATTTAGTAAAATCTATAAAAACGACTGGAGAGATTATAATCACTGCGAACGTGTGTTGACTTCAGCGAAAAAAACTTGTGATCATAACCGACAAAACTAAACCAGGAGTATTGACTGGGATCTATAGCAGATATTATAATCAAGCGTACCCTGTATTCGCTTTAAATCACGGGATTTATCCGATATACAAACCTGACAGTGGTAAATTTCCTTGGATGAGAGTTTCACCGTGATTAAACAGTGTAGCTAAACGTGTAATAGAACATTTTAAAAATACTTGAAGAAATGGTTTAAACCACTTTAGAAAATCCAAGAAAACCAAATGGGCAGAATCGATTAAAGACATAAGAGCTTCAATAAAAGATGAGTTAGAATTTTTTTTCTCCAATACTTGTAAAAACTAACACCGGGGAAATAATACATTCGTCGGAACATTATAAAAATGGTGGAACTCCGACAGAACTCATTGGTCATAGCTCACACGCATGGACTAATTCAGTACGAGTATTTCCACAACAACGAGTAGTAAAATATTAATCCGGGTATATATTTGATGTTATATACGAAATCAGCAAAACAGATCCTGTGTCTCTGTGGTTGTTTAGCAGCGATGAAGAAGGAGAACTTTGATCAATCTGTAAGACCGAATGGAGAATCATATTGCACAGTAAAACTTCATAACGAGATGACTCACCTCACAAAGCGGTATATTCCAGTGATACTGAATAAATAACACGAAACTGTTTTACTGTTCCATCGGTCGCAGCGCATTTTCCAGTAAATAGAACAAATGGCAGAAAACTAAACTTGAATTTATCGATGATGTACATTCGAGTTCTACTGATTTCGGACATGGTGGACTATTGAATACGAAATATAATTTCCGAGATATGACTTCCGTTGACATGGCAGCGTGTTACCCTGGAAGTTTTCTCGGGCGAGGAGAATGCTACGAATACTTTAAGCGATTTGGACATCCCACACATGAAATGACAAGAGTAGCCGTAAACAGAGTTTTACCTGATTTTGATTTGACAGGATTCGCTCGCATTACATAGTTTAGATTCGCTGAAAATCTTCATCCGATATTTTACGCCTGGTTTGGAAGACATTTTTTCAAGGGAGCGATTCGCCCCGATAGTATTATTGCGATTCACGCTAGATAAAAAACATGTTGATGTTGTTGACTGTCTCCGAGGCAATTATATCATAACAGAAACAAACTTCTGTTTGGTTACCAACTCCAGAAAATAGAGACGACTGAGATACGAATTACCCCAAAAAGAACGAAGCAAAAAATCTCGGAAGAAGAATAATTGGGAAATTTATGTACGTATGTATGTATGTTTGAAATATCACCGTGGCAGTCACTACAAATATAAAAAGTGTAAGCAAATTTGTAGCTTACCGCACACTAGAAGTAACAACTTATTAGATTATCAAAAGACGTTTTAAGAACTATTCTCTATTTAGAAAATATATTCTTTGCCTAAATGTTCAAATTGCAAATTGCACAATATATATAATATATATATGATTGGTACCTCAGGGGGAGAGAGAGAGAGAGAGAGAGAGAGACAGAGAGAGAGAGAGAGAGAGAGAACCTGCATTGTTCTGCGCGAGTTGTTGAATGAACGGAAACGTTGCAGTACTTAGTTCCAGGATGTGCCCTCCATCAGTCACACATGCCACCTTTGCATCGTTGAAATTTTTCGTTGGAGAGCTAAAGAAGCGGATGCAGGAAGTCGGGTCATTCGCTATGTGTATGTAGTTAACAGGACAATCTGCAACTAAAACACCTACGGAGATAAGTCATAATGCAAGGTAGCTGTAACTAGAGGTACCTGATAAATACAACATTAATCATCTACATGTCCTATAGCATCATGTTTTATCATTTTCAATGTGAAAATGAGACAATCAGACGTTTTGAAATGACTTTTAACCGTGTGTGCTTTTCTATTCGTTTTTCTATAGAACGATACTTGATTCTTACAACCAAAGACAGCTTCCTCTGACGTTGTTTTAACGTTTCAAAGTCTATGTTCGAGGTACCCATCCCAACAAAATGCCTCATATTGCCTATTTTTGCGTTTTTCAGTGATACATGGAATGTGTAGAACTTCAATAATAGATAAATTATGCCCAACTCGACATTCCAGCGCATATTTACCAAACAGACATACGATAATACATACACATATATATATATATATATATATATATATATATATATATATATATATATAGAAAGAGAGAGAGAGAGAGAGAGAGAGAGAGAGAAACGGACAGATAAGAGCCAGAGATATCCCAGTGATACATTAAATCACGTGAAGGTTTGAAGATTTAACGCTTTCTTTTACATGCATAATGTGCAATTTTCAATATTGAAAACAAATATCTCACCGAATGTTTAACCATAGATAATATGGAACATGAAAAGTGGCTCTTCAATCACTTATTTCATTTCTTTCATAGATCTGTCTGTCACATCTGGCAAATAAATGTAAGTTAAAACTAACTGTATTTGAAAAAATACCTTGCATTAACTGCTTCCATTTCTTGCCTGGTTAAGGTTTTTTTTTTGTCAACAACATACATTTTGGTGAAAGTAACTTTAGAAAAGTTCCCGTTATTTCTGAAAACCAGTTTACGTTTCTTTGTTACAAAGTACTTGACCTTTGTCGCTAAAGAGAACTTGGTTCCCACTCTATACTTATACCTTTCAACACCATGTCTTTCCATAATGTATCTTTCGTGACCATACATTTCTGTTCCATGAATGTCTAGACCATGTCTTTCTAGGCATATGCTTTCTATACCACGACTTTCTATACCTTGACATTCTATATTATGCCTTTATAGACCACGCCTTTTTACTCCATTCATTTGTAGACCATGTCTCTCTAGACCATGCCTTTCTACACAATGCCTTTCTACACCATGCCTTTCTACACCTTGCCTTTCTATACCATGCCTTTCTACACCATGCCTTTCTAGACTATGCCTTTCTACACCAAGCCTTTCTACACCATGCCTTTCTATACCATGCCTTTCTACACCATGCCTTTCTACACCATGCCTTTCTACATCATGCTTTTCTATACTATGCCTTTCTATACCATGCCTTTCTATACCAAGCCTTTCTACACCATGCCTTTCTAGACAATGCCTTTCTATACCATGCCTTTCTATACCATGCCTTTCTACACCATGCCTTTCTAGACTATGCCTTTATATACCATGCCTTTCTACACCATGCCTTTCTACACCATGCCTTTCTATACCATGCCTTTCTAGACTATGCCTTTCTACACCAAGCCTTTCTACACCATGCCTTTTTATACCATGCCTTTCTACACCATGCCTTTCTACACCAAGCCTTCTACACCATGCCTTTCTATACCATGCCTTTCTACACCATGCCTTTCTACACCATGCCTTTCTATACCATGCCTTTTTACACCATGCCTTTCTATACCATGCCTTTCTATACCATGCCTTTCTACACCATGCCTTTCTACACCATGCCTTTCTATACCATGCCTTTCTTCACCATGCCTTTCTAGACTATGCTTTTCTACACCAAGCCTTTCTACACCATGCCTTTCTACACCATGCCTTTCTAGACTATGCCTTTCTAGACTATGCCTTTCTACACCAAGCCTTTCTACACAATGCCTTTCTACACCATGCCATTCTACACCATGCCTTTCTACACCATGCTTTTCTACACCATGCCTTTCTACACCATGACTTTCTACACCATGCCTTTCTACACCATGCCTTTCTACACCATGCCTTTCTATACTATGACTTTCTACACCATGACTTTCTACACAATGCCTTTCTACACAATGCCTTTCTACACCATGCCATTCTACACCATGCTTTTCTACACCATGCCTTTCTACACCATGACTTTCTACACCATGCCTTTCTACACCATGCCTTTCTACACCATGCCTTTCTATACTATGACTTTCGATAAAATGCCTTTCTACACCATAACTTTCTACATTATACTTTTCAATAAAGTGACATTTCTAAAATATGCCTTTCTATACTATGGATTTATACACTATGGCTGTCTACACCTTGCCTTTCTACACCATGCCTTTCTACACCATGCATTTCTATACTATGACTTTCGATAAAATGCCTTTCTATACTATGACTTTCGATAAAATGCCTTTCTACACCATGGTTTTCTACACCATGACTTTCTACATTATACTTTTCAATAAAGTGACATTTCTAAAATATGCCTTTCTATACTATGGATTTATACACTATGCCTGTCTACACCTTGCCGTTCGATAATTTGCCTGTACAGACCATGCCTTTATACACCATGTCCTTCTATTCTATTGCATCAATAGGTATAACATGAGAAGAAAATATGATTCCGAAATCAACTTATAGTAAACATAGCAAATACGTTAACGGCTGAGGAAAGACAAACCGATTGATAATAATAATAATAATAATAATAATAATAATAATAATAATAATAATCATCATAATAATAAAATAAAATAATAATAATAATAATAATAATAATAATAATAATAATAATCATAATAATATGTGACTGTAACAACACATTTGATCATGAAATACCAATCTGCGTTGACGAAAAAGTTTTTAAAACATGTTAAGTTACAAAACAGACTCACACAGTTAAGATGAGATAACATGAGGAAAACTATTTTGGTCAACATATACAAGTATGAACAATACATTATAGACATGCATATATATATATTCATTTCACTATCTCAGAAGTCATGCATACATACATTGAATTAAAACATATATACATCAGTTTTGGTGCAATGATTCTTTATCAGAGATGAAATTGACATTATATGCTATACTATCTCTAGCTCTGTTTCTAATTGGTCGGATGACTTATTGTTTGGAGGTTATGTAGCTTAGCGTATATATTATTGAAGATATCAAACTCGACCCATATTAATTATAGAGTAGATATTTCAAAATCATCTTTCACGTTTATCGTACAGTGTTTAAAACTTAAATGACTATCTTTACTCACATGCTTTGGTTTTAGCATTTTTCCCATGATACGTTTATACTATAATTATTTCGATCAGGTACATAACAATCACGACACCTTTCACATTAACCAACTACCGTAAAGTAGGGTGAAATATGTTTCGTAAGACGGGACTAATCAAGATTGTGTAAAATGTGTCATAGACTGAGGTTTGATTAGGACATTTCGTAAGGCAAATGGGGTGTATTGTACCTTTTGTTTTCAAATCGACGACAGTTGTATTGTTTTTTGCCGAGAGGCAGTAAGAATATGAGAAAAAGATATGTATATTCAAGGAAAATAATTATGCCAGTTTCTTAAATAGCAGACTTAACATGCCAAATATGCTTTAATTTGTAACTTTAAATTTAGAATCACCTAAAAGGCCGCAAAACGCAGAAAGACAAAAGCGATAAAAGCATAAAGGTTGCGTGAACATATTAAAGTTCCAATCGTTGCAACAAAGACTTCAGAGTAAACTTACCTTCAGTGTTTTTCGCGAGAGCAGCGATGAAAAGGAAAAGTAGCAGTATACCTGAAATGACAAAGTTGACATTGCTATATATGTGTATAACAAGGAAAGTATTGAAAACCAAAATGGTTCATTTAGATTAAAATGTCTTATAGTTAAATACAACGGCTCATGAGCAAGATTATTAGATATAACGTTTGTGAACAGCTATGTTACGACGATTCAATATATAGCCATGTACAGTCCGAATCAGCTATCCTCACAAAGACACATGCATCCTCATGTTGTGTGTTTGTGGTTACATACATACATACATACATACATGCATGCATGCATGCATGCATGCATGCATTCATACATACATACATACATACATACATACATACATACATACATACATACATACATACATACATACATACATACATACATACATACATACATACATACATACATACATACATACATACATACATACATACATATATATAGAGACAGACAGACAAACATACATATGTAGGCGCTCAGATAGAACGAGCATAGTGTACATACGGCAGGATAATCGTGAGATACTAATAGACTGATCAACTATATTCAGCCTTAAATAAAAAAGAAAAGCCCGAGAAGGAAAGACAAAGAGCTTAGGAAAACTCTCTCAAAATACATACCCAAAATGCCAGTAATTCCTCCCAATCCTCCTCCAGAAGCCACCAGGAATCCATCTGCGAGAGCAAGCAGTGTCAGGAATAGAAATCCGATTTGTACAAGGTTCATGATTAACCTAGCAGATACAAAGTGGGATGTTAAATACCGTTTGTGCTGCATTGTTTAGGATGATGACTGTACGATGATGATAATTAGATTGGTATGCACATGCCTTTATTTACTAATTGTGCATTTATAAATATTTGAAATAATTCTTTGCAACGTTTGATGAATTTGTAATAAAAATTGAACGGTTTGTTTGCATTGTATTCACCTGTTCTACGCGTTTGGTTTCTCGAAGGAAGTTTACGATCATGTCTGATTGTATTTTTCATGAGTATTTCACTTTTTTAATTTCGCTTGCATCGCGAATTTCATTTAGCATCAAACAAGATACAGTGTATGACTTGGTATATATGTATAACGAATGATAATCTGTTATAACTGGTCAACCATTCACTTCTGCATTGATCGGCTCGTAAAAAAAGTATAACGTAGACTGTTCTAAATGATCTGTCTGTGGCATCCATTTTGCGTTTTTCTCTCTACGCTATTTCTCTATTTCTTAGAATTTGTATTGTATCTATGTTCCGTTTACACTTTGTCATTTTACACAACTGTTCTAGCGTATATATTGCAGCTATCTTGAGATTTTAATACATATATATGCTTTTGTCATTTGTGTTAGACCTTACCTCTGCCAAAACACTGCTCCAGTGTCCTCGTGGTTAGAACGTCCTCCTCGGAGGCGAGAGGTCGTGGGTTAGATCCCCAGCTGAGTAATACCAAAGACTTATTCAAATGTTACTAACAGCATTAAGAGGTCAGCGTTTGTTCTGATTGGCCTCATGCCAGGATAATGTGAACTGCAGTATACATTACATTCTTTTTATACGTTCCTCTATTATATAATCTTCCATATACTTTAAAATAGGTGCTCAATGTTCGCAGTGCCATATACTCTATCATTCTTGCTGCATCGTTACCTTGATGTATTCCTTTATCAATCTTGTTACATCTTCACACCACCATATACTTTTTCACTAATATTGAATTTTTGTATTAGCTGTGTATTATCATTCATGCTACATTCCCATTTTTATATGCAATTTGTATACTTACTTCTTCATAGGAACATAAAAATTACCAATAATTCAAATTATTTAGAAACATACTTTATACTTTATCAGTAGTATTACCTGTTAACAAGACATGTACTTCATCATTCTATATGAACATTTCTGTCATAATTTGATCATTCTTTTAGTTTATTGTATACATCAGGCATATGTTTGGGAGCCGTGGACTCACCGTTATCATCTGTGGTCGAAATATAAGTATGCATTATTCACAATAATGGATCCAAGGTACAGTTTTCAAAAGTAACTGTATTTAAGCTATTGATGTATACGGAGAGAAAAGAAAATATTTATTTCAAAACACAATCACATATTCATTTGCATGATCTAACTTCCCTGCGCCTTTCATCAAAAAGACAAACTGGAAAACATGGAACCATCCTCATGTTAGTGATATCCTGTCATGTGATGATGCATGCTGACATAAGTAATGAATATATTACACCTTATAAACTCATACCGTACTATGGACGAAAATATAAGTAACAATAATTTAATATTCAGTTTACAAACGTTTTGTAAAGATGTTCTTTATTATAATATTTTTCTCGTGTCGAATTGTCATATGAGATATACTTTTCAGATAGAAAGGGAAACTTTTTTGTCTCTTTAAATGTGTGTTAGGTGGTAATTCTTTATTAAATCTGAAATTATAAATGTCTATATTTTCTACTTTAATACAAACTAGTTTCTCACTTCGTTCGTTTTTTTTTGATATGCCATAGAATGCACAACTTCTCTATTGATTTAAGAAGTAATTTAGATGGTTGCAGACACTTAATGTAGCGAGAACTGATTGTTTTCCGAAACCCTCGTATAAAATGTGATACCATTTCAACATTTCGACATAGATGTCACACATCACATAAACGTTGTCTAATTGTATTTCGAAAATTATACCTTGCAAACGTTTTAGTCAAATATTCGCCTTTAAAAGCTATTACATTAATTTCCATTTAAATTCTTGAATTATGTTTTCGTTTTGGCAATTGATGCTGGCACGATATTGCTGCAAACGCTTGTTTTCCAAGTTTATATTTAATCCTTATATTTAAGACAGATTGGTATACGCATGGGTCAGGTATAATTTCAATTGATGATTAATAAATATCCTTCTGTAAATTGTATGATACCTTAAAGCCACTAGAAGAGTGAGATTAAATCAAGATTTATAACATAGCTAATCAAGATTTATCCATGAACAATCGTTTTTTATATAGTCATATTCCTTTTCAATCCACTCTTTTTAAATTATTGTAGACTTCCCAACAAATATATTAATACTCGTTTATATCTGTATTGTACCTTCATTTTCACAGTAAACATAGTATACAGTGTTATGCATGCTCAACATATAGTAATCAAAAAGTAATTTAGACACTAATAAACTCCTTTTATAAAACATGTTGCAAATAATAAATTGATTCTCTCTTTGGAAAGAAAACCGATTTTTCTCTTCCTTCTCAAGTTTGGTCATACATTCTTCTGCTGCTATCTATCCAAATTTAATGCACATATTTTTAAATACGAACCATCTTAAACTTTCCTCCCAGTCTTCAATTGTTGGGTTTGACTTTCATTGTGTATCTTGCCCTACTCCAAACAAAGTTTTAAAAGAGAACATGTTTCCTGGTGAAGACTGTAGGGTTATTACGGTAAGTAATTCCTTTAATATATAACCTCGTTTTGAAATTAGAAGTCTTTTAATAATGTTATTCTAATTATAAGCGCACGTTGTCGTTTTGATCACTGCTAAACATTTTATTTCCCTGATTGTATTATCATAATTTAAATCAACTCTATTGAACGCCATATAACCATGTAAATGAATTTAGATGAACCCCAGTTAATATAGAATTCTTATAACTTTTTGAATAGTACAATTTCTCCTTCTTTCCAATCCAGACTGATTAGTAACATTCTAGCATCGTAATGTGTATTCCATGTTGATTAGTTAAGATGTAAAACCATTTTGGACGGTGTTTCAATGGTCTACCAGACTAATGGACTGACGATGGTGACGATGAGATGCATCTTAACTGGAAGGTCTAGTCAATGCATTTTAACCTATCAAGAATAAGCTTCAAATAAATTCTATGTGGTCGTCTGTTTGTTCTTTTCAAATAAGTTCTATTGTTATGTCAATCTTGTTGGAAAAGTCGATGAAATACGACTGACGACAGAATACATCTTTTCTTTAATGCAATGTATGATACGCTTCTAATATTGATTTGTTTTCACTTTTCGCTCGTAAATACTGGTATTTCGTTTTATATATAGCGGGATAATCGAGTATTATATATATATATATATATATATATATATATATATATATATATATATATATATATATATATATATATATATACATATATATACATATATATATATATATATATAATCGATAGATAGATAGATAGATAGATAGATAGATAGATAGATATAATGTAAAGAAAGTATACTTGTTAATTTGTTAATTTGTTTCCATGAAATCCAGGTTAATTTTTTCTTATCAAATGTCCAACTGTAATAAATATAATGACTATGGAAATAGATAAATTAATAATATCTAGAAAAACATTTTATGTTAAATGCAGTATATATTAGTATAATTCGAGGAAGCTGTCTTTTACACCATTTGTAGTTACCAATTGTTCCAATGGGAACAAAAGAAAGGAACAGTCGTACATTTGTAGATCAAAAATGACTTAGAAAGCATTTTGCTTCGTGCTATACAAATTGCCGGTATTTCGATCATTTCTGTTTTTGTCGTACTCGACTTATCGCGATGTAAAGACTAGAACAAATTTACTTACTTGTCTTTATTTTCTTCACCAAGACGAGCAAGGGTCCTTCCATCTAATACAAGGTCGTCTACTTGTTCATTATATACGTATACAAATCACGTGAATATGGTTATGCCTGCAGTAATATTAAAGTTCGTTTCAGACGGCGATCGTGATTTAGTTTCTATAAATAGGTAAAGGTCAATATTTTTCGGGAAAAGCGGATAATGTGTCAACAGGAAACACTACACACTTTTGTACTATAAATTTTAGAGCTTTTAATTAACAAAACGATTGTGATTGTAAAACATAAGCAAGCGTTCCTAGACTTTAAACATTTATATATATATATATATATATATATATATATATATATATATATATATATATATATATATATATATTGCTTAAATCCATGATTCGCAACAAGGTAACTGATATGTCTGATACGTGATATAATATTGTTTCTATTCCATCCAATCATTTTCTGTTTAATACCATCTCCAGTTATTGCATTACTTCTCCATATGTAAAATACAAAACATAATTCCCATCTCAGTATCCAGCTTGCATAACAATCAATCATTAAATGACCCTAAAAATAGCTCGATCATGTTTAGTTTGTTAAAATGTTTACTATATTTCTCTGCTCATTTCCATGCTAATATAGATTAATTTTAACATATAATGAGATTTACACAAATAATATACCTGCTTATAAAATAAACTATGCTTTTTAAGTTCAACTATAAAAGTATTCTTACAAATTTATTAATTTTATATGACTGGTAGGTCATACATTCTTAATGACTTTTAAACAACGGGAAACTGATGTTGTCGCGTACTCATATCTTCCCAAAGAAAATTAGAATATAAAACAATCTTTCTCTCTCTCTCTCTCTCTCTCTCTCTCTCTCTCTCTCTCTCTCTCTCTCTCTCTCTCTCTCTCTCTCTCTCAATGAACCCTACTCTTCTAAATTTAATAAGAATATTGTTTTTTTGTATTAATAAGGTTGAGTAGGAAAGATGTAAAACATCACATTCCAAATATGACTTTGGATGTTATTTTCATTGAATATAAGTAAATATGGTTTTCAAACTTATTTCAAGATATCGAAGGGGCAAAACGTGTTGCACTAGGTTACACGCGACATTTATGATGATCAATGTTATTTAGACACCAACCTACCTTAGTTAGTTCACTTAGTTTAACGTGATTTGGATTTTATATTTGGTCACAGTTTAAATATTATAAACAAAAATTACATGAGTATTTCTGTTTTCCATATGTTGCTTTAACTAACTTACTTACCTTATGTACATTCGGTTTATGACATCGCGAGCAGGATGAGTGACTGTTTTATATCAATTTTTTTATAAATGTACACCCATTTGTGGTGGTTGAAAACAAAACTTGTCCAACAGCCAGTGTACCGTTTGAAAAAAGATAGGTTTCCCTCGGTATAGGAAAACGAATTGCCCAAACAGCATACCCTGTTTATTAATATGCATATGATAGTTACGTCGATACGTTCAAGACCGGTCCTACCACCACACTTTGCGAATTAACAAGGTTATTATCTCGATAAGCGACAACAGTGGATACAAATTGTAGAGACATTATACAACTCCAGTAGAACTGTACAGTGTCTATATGTTTAAATAACTTGATTAAACAACATTTATCAAACAATACTAAGTAGGTCTAAACGTTTACTAAACAACCCACGAGATTGTTAAATACTTTTATTAACCCGGAGGTTTTCCAGCATATATGCAAAATTTGTGAGTAAACCACTATACTGGTCTAACACGTGTATGAACACAATAATATACCTAATGTGAAGCACATTTTTTGTAAACTACGTCGCTATCGATATACATTTGATTGCCAGCAATAGTATATATATATATATATATATATATATATATATATATATATATAATCAAGCAATCCTCTCTGCGCCGTCAGCTGCTTGAATCAACAGCAAACGAGCACCATTTCGGTCTGTCTGCAGATATTGCTGTGGTTGTCTGCAGGGTGTGGCCTCTGGTCTTAAGGTCTCTCTCCACGGTTCGTCGCCAGGTCTCTTTGGGTCTGCCACGGTTCCTTTTCCCCTGTGGGGTCCATCTCAGTGCCACCCTTGGTAGTGAATCAGGGGGCATTCTGCCGACATGGCCGTGTCATCTCCATCGCCGAGTTGCAATGATCATATAGATGGTACTTGCACCCGCTCTTTGCCGGAGTTTCTAGTTTGAAATCATGTTTGGCCAGAATATCCTCATGATTCACTGCAGGCACATTGTTTAGAAGACATCGAGCTTGTTTTCTATGTTCGCACTGGACTTCCAACACTCTGAACCGTACAAAAGGACGCTCAATACGTTGCACTTGAAGATACGGATCTTCGTATGGACGCTGAGGTTTCTTGTCCTCCAGATGGGCTTCAGCACAGCAAAGGTCTGATTTGCCTTGCTGATTCTTGTGACCACTGTCCTTGTGCAATCTCCATCCGTGGCGACCTTACTGCCCAGGTACGTGAAATCATCTAGTTCTTGCAGGGTATGGTCGTTGATGGTGATTGGGTTGCCCGCTCTAGTGTTCTTCATCAAGACCTATGTCTTCCCTATATTGACTCGAGGACCTATGGTGTTTGCTGTCTGTACCAACTGTTATGTCTTCTGTTGGATATCCTGGTGCCTGCTTACCAGCAACCCGATGTCGTCGGCATTGTTCAGGCCATCCAGTATTGAGGTAAACTTCCACTGTATTCTTGTCTCTTGCCCTCTGGGGTGCGGTGCATGCTGCAGTCAATGACCAGTAAGAAGAGGATCGGAAAGAGAATGCAACCTTGCTTCACTCCGGTTTCTACCGTGAATGGTTCAGTGAGTTGGTTGTTGTGGATTACTCTGCACTCAAAATTCTCGTACAGGGACCTGACGACATTGACAAGTTTCTTGGGGATGCCATAATGTCGTAGGATCTTCCACATAGAGGCTCGGTGGAGGCTGTCGAAGGCTTTCTCAATGTCAACAAAGACCACATATAGGCATCAATTCCACTCGTGAGACTGCTCAAGGATCTGCCTCAATGTTAAGATGTGGTCGATGCAGGATTTGCCCTTCCTAAAGCCTCCCTGTTCCTGGGGTAGGATGCCGCCCACAGTTGTTGTGATGCGTTGAAGAATGATGCGGCTAAAGAACTTACTGGAGAGGGATAGTAAGGTGATTTCTCGCCAGTTGTTGCAGTTTCCCAGATCTTCTTTCTTGGAAAGTTAGATTATGATTCCGGTTTTCCAGTCATTTGGTGCTTTCTCACTGTCCCATATCTTTTGGAGAATCTGGCAAAGAAGTTTCGGCGTCTCTGTGTCTTCAACCTTTCGCACCTCGGGACACACTCCATCATCGCCAAGGCGCCTTCCCATTCTTCAGCGTGTCCATTTCCTGCTTGACCCCCTCAATAGTGATGTCGTCGCAGTTGATGTCACGGTCCTCCTTTGCTTAAGGAATGTCAGCGAGTACTGGTGGGTCTGGACTATTCAGGGTATACTCAAAGTGTTGATTCCATCTTTTGAGCTTCTCCTCCTCCACTGTGACATAGGTTCCAACTTCATCTCTCACTGAAAGGTCCTGGTGCTGACTATAGTCGCCCTTGAGTTTCTCTGTGTTCTGATACACCGTCTACATGTCACCGCCTCCTTTGCTAACCTCTCTGTGTATTTTCTCCTGTCTCTCCTTGCTGATTTCTTCACCTCCTTGTCTTTTCTTCAATACTCCTTCAAAATTGTCTCTTTCAGCATTAGTTATTTTTAATCCAAACGTCTCTTTTTAATCTGTCTTCTCTCTTCTATGCGAGTCAATGTCTTTTCTGATATCCACTATTTCTTCCTATCATTCCTATAACCTAACTCTTCTTCTTCTGCTTAATTCATTGCTCTGTTAAAATTGTCGATGGTCAGTGCTGTCTCATCTTCTATAGCACTAAACATATTCCTTAGGGCCAGCCTTTGCGCTTCCTTCACTTTTGGATTTTTCAGCTTGACCACATCAAAGCGTTTATTCCTGGATACCCCTATAATACCAAACTTCAAAGTCACCTTGTTGAAATGTTCATTATTTAATTATGAAATATTGGGGCTAGTCTTAGGAAAGAATTACTAAAAACTATATATGACTAAAACAGAACATGTCTTTGATGTAAGAAATATCGTTGATGTAATGCTTCGTTTTAGTTTAAGCTCCTCTGTCTCGGACAGAAGACTGCTAGGTCAAGATGGAGACAGTCTGTGTTACTTTAGACATAACAGAGAAAAGCATGGTATAAAAACCAAATCAAAGAAACATTTCTATCCTTTGTGTTCACTTAATGAGTTTTTTGTTTCGGTTTCTGTAGGCGTCATGTGGGTTAGAAATTATGTAAGGTATGTAAAGGCCAAATGATAGTTTAACTGCTACTCGCATAGTTGAGTGAGACCTTAGAGGTTTGTTTAATAATACGAAAACCAATAATAAGATATTCAAAATTGATTGGATTGGATAGCTCAAATAGGTAATCTAATTTATACGATATTTATTCCGTCCATATTTGGAAACTAGTAATTTTGAAATTAAATAAATTTAAGGAAAGGACAGAAGTAAGAAACTTTATGACTAATAGAACTTTGTAGCAAATGTATGTATCATGTGTGCACAATACTATTTGCGAATGCACACTGATATTTTTACTGTTCAAGAGATATATGATATTGCTTCCCCCATTCGTACCGATGTACATAAACGCACCTATGGAAGGTACATATTTTACATGTGCTTACCTACAAACTTGTACCTATTGAGGAAATCAATATATCTTGCCACAAAGAAGACATATTTACAGTTTCTGATCATTATGTCGTTTAACATAAATGCAGAGGCATATAATTTCATCATAATATTTTTATTAACTAACAGCTACGTATTTGCTCTCTTCAACCGGCTTTTGTAAACTGATCTTAACAATGATTTGCTTTTTAAAATTATTGATCTAATTGTATCTCTTAATATCTTCAAACGTAACTTAGACAATTTAAATTAAAAAATAATAGGCCTTACAGTATAACACAAGAGATAAATGGACAATTTTTGATGCTTAAGCTTAGCTTATGTCTGGTCAAAGAAATGCCGCTTAGAAGAAAACCCATTCAAAGCCTACTTCTCTGGAAAAAATAGTACATTTGAAGGTGGAATCACTTATTTTAATTGTTTCGCGATAAAACAATAATAAAAGACAAAAGAGAAATGTAAGCACGCAATTTTTAATTGAGTGGAATAACTCGTAATGTATAAGCTAAGATGAAATTTATGAACGTGTCTTTATCTCAATTGTATTCGAATAATTTATCGTCTTGTTCGGTTGATGAGGTTGCGTTAGAAATAATCGCCTCGACTGCTATTATTATTTTTACTCCAATTTTCCCCACCTGCCATTAACGATATTAGTTGAATCTGTTAAACAACGCATATAGCATAAATACGTTTTGATTTTGTCAGCCAAATTACTTAACTTATTTGTCATATTGTCGTATGCTTTCTAAGAGAGATGACGAAATCCTTACATAAATATTTGATGAACATTTGAACACAGGAAAGGACTTTATTATAACAAGGTGTATTTACGAATCTAAGATGTATATGGTGTGAAATTTCATGTGTACTAATTGATTAAGATTATCAGAAAAAGGAAAAACAGAATGAAAATAATTGATGTAAATGCGGACAAGAACAATATGTACTGCATTACTGTCTTTTTGACACATTTCCTTTGTTGATATTTATGTGTGAATAAAACGCAAACGTTAAGAAATACACTGTAATATTCAATTTGATTAATTTATGCAATTCAATAAATAACGTTCCTAAGTCACGTTATTATATGAAATATTTAATTTCAGTAGAATAATCAGTTCATTATGGGACGAGTTTAAAAAAGCACTAATGGAATTTATCTCACCTGTACTCAATGAAATGCAATAAGTGCGTTATGGTTGATTTATTGAAGAGTATGCAAGGGAAATAATTTAAAGCTTATTTCCGAATTCCTTTGGAATGAGTATGTTTAATGTGTCTTTTCTACGTGGCATATGTATATCTGTAGGGAAAATACGTGTTGCGTTAACTTACAAACGACATTTATGATCATAAATAGTTTTTAACTCCATTCCCAGTCAGGTCAACATGTTCCACATGAAATTTATTTTATGGCTGGTCACTTAGTGAAATATTAAACAGATATTTTACTTAATATATATTTGTGTTGTATGTTGCGTTCAAGTATAATTGATGCATAAACGCTACAACAGATTGGATTGGGAAGATATCGTTAGAGAAATAATCAATTAAATGAATGTCTTAAAATAAATTTCATGGCACCCTTAATCAGATTTCTAAATTTAATTATAATTTAATTAATGCTACAAATTTAAGTTCAACTTGTTAAATTTAGTCCATCAATTTTCAGCCTGATACATTTCGTCTGTAAACAGGATTCGGAGTTTTTGCGAACACCATGTTTTTTCTAAAAGAATAATCGTAATAGGTTAACAAGGAATCTAAACGCCATTTTTCAATTCAATTTTTGTCGAGACATTCAAATGAATCTTCATAGATAACAGATAATCAGAAATAGCTTGCTAAAATAAAACTAAGATTTCAGGTTAATTGACATAATTATGGCACAATGTAACAGGTGATTACCCTTTGGTTAAAATGTCTCGCGAACCAATATTATACAAACTATGTTGCATGACATATGAATTTGCATCACAAATCTGTAATAGTGATGCTGTCTGTGTAAAATAATATATTGTGATTGAATCGCAGTTACTCGTAAATTATAATTATCAAGTAAACTCTACTTTTAAAGGCTATACATTGTACATTACTCAGGGCGTTTCGTAAGTTCAATAATTAATCATATCCCATTTCAGATCCTCTCTCACACACACACACACACACAACATACCAAAGTATGTACGGTTGAAACATAAAGATGCTTTTAAAGAAATTGGCTACTACAATCGAGGTTTATCTTTCTTGTATCTCGGTCATTTTTTTGGCCAAACTTTTCATTAAAATGCAACTATGTGCATTTAACTTGGTTAGTTTAACTCATGATAGTAAAATAAACACTAAATAATTAAACTAGACAATATATAATTAACTGTGAATTTAAACGGTAAAGATTCAAGGAAAAATATATATCAGTGAAAATATATTAAAAAAACGTTCCAAATTGACCGATAAAAATGTATATGTAAACTAATCCTTAAATATGTAATGGACCTGCAGACGCTATCACACAAAAATATACTGTATATAATTGTCTTCATTTCCAGCCGAGTCATAAGACTTGACAACCTGGTGCTTGAAAAGTGTGACTAGGTGAAGCATGATGATACTTGTCTGCAGCAAGATGCCCACATGCTAAATATCAGTATTCACTATCGCTCTGTTACAGCTGTGACTGAAAGATTTAACGATACGCTACAAATCCCCCCAACAACACAAATAAAATGTGCACAGTGTCGACTCTCTCTCTCTTTCTCTCTCTCTCTCTCTCTCTCTCTCTGTCTCTCTCTCTCTCTCTATATATATATATATGTGTGTGTGTGTGTTGTTATGCTATCTTTTTATAATTGGGTGACGTAACAGGGCAAGTTACAACTGAAGCGATCTATGATATTGATTCGATTCAAGGGATGTCTTAGAATTGTTCCATCGATAATATGCATTCTGACTTAATATCGAGATATACATGCATTATAAAATACGCATATACTTTTATATGGGGTCTTGAATTTGTTTTTGTAGTAATTTTTAAAATATAGTTTCTATACATACCCACATTAGCCCAATCTAAAACTCAAAACTACGCTGAAAGAGGTGAGATGACATTGATCCGTAACGAAGAGTTCTTTAGACCACTCGGTCACTCAGTGCCCCATTCACTTTTGTATTCAATGTAATACATTATATGCTGAGTTTTCTTTAGTAGTACTGTGTACTTTGATATTTTAACCGAGCACTATGATTACAGTGACTCGACATACCTGACGCGATTTGGATGCAGTTATTTTGACCATTGAAGAACGGGATTAGGGTCCAGGCCAAGTTCACCACAATCTACATATTAACAATGAAGAGTATGGCATATTCATTTCGTTACTGTGCAATGAAAAACAAAATAATGCCAATTATATCGTAAACTTGGTTGCGTTTTTTTTATTTGCATGCCTATCACGAGCAGCACAAATAACGGCAGCTATGTCAAAGCTAAGACCCATCTGGGGAGACAAGAATTTCTGTCTGAAAACTAAAATCAGAATGTTGAAAGCACTAGTCATCTCAATCTTTACGTTTTCATATGAAGCCTGGACCTTGACAGCAGAATTACAACGAAAACTCCAGGCACTTGAAATGAAATGCTACAGAATCATCCTTGGTATGTCTTACATGGACCACATCACAAATGAAGAGATGCGCAACACCATCAGGCTCAACGTAGGCCATTATGGAGACCTCCTCGCCACTGTCAAAAAAGAAAGCTCAAATGGTATGGCCATGTCACTAGAGCCAACAGTCTATCCACAACAGTACTGCAGGGTGAGGAGGCATTATGGTATTACGCACTTCTACATTTGTGATCAGCAATGCGCACGTTGATGATGTTACGTCCTCCAATGCTAACTGTCCCACGCTCTAAGTAGATATTGAAAAGTGTGGGTGACAGAAGACAGCCTAGGCGTACTCCAACTAGTCTTGAACCAGTCCCCCACATAACATTGAGCAATTACTGCGCTGGTAGCCTTGGCGTACAGCTGCTTGATGGTGCTGGTAATCTTACTAGCATGGCTGATCAAACTGATAGTTCTGTAATTTTGGCACAGCTGTAGATTGCTTTTATTGGTTAGAGTTAAAATCAGTGACTGGATCCACTGTGTTAGCCATTCTTCATTGTTCTGTTTGCTGACTCCACCTTTTCCTTGTGAATGGGGAAATCATCTTTATTTGTTGAGTTTGGATCTTCAAGCACCTTTGTGTCTCCTGTGGACGGATGGTTGTAGAGTTCTTTACAATACTCTGTCCATCTTTCTGCAATGTCGCTCGCTTCTGTGATGCATTTTCTATTTTCGTCTTGAAGGGTAATGACTCTTGGTTGCTTCTGTCTGGTGAGGTCTTTCACAATTTAGAATGCCTTTTTGCTGTTATTCTTTATCAGACTGCTCTCTATTTCTGTGCACTTATGTGCAATCCAATCATCGTTTACTTTCTTCAAGTTTTTTCTGATGTTCTTGTTTATTTCCCAATAATCCACTGCCCCTGTTGGGTGCCTGGTGTTGTTTGGTGATGTCACTTTGGGCACCACACACATTCAGGATCGCTTCTGTAACCCATGGTTTTTTCTTTTCACGATGGAGGCCAATGATGTCCTTGGCTGTTGTTGTAATTACTGTGTTGAAAGTGTCTGTCATCATTTTAACATTAACGGCCATCACAAGAAGTGGAGCAAATGGAACATTAGTTAGTCACAATTGGAGGAACTCCAATTGTGGCTTGGAATGACTTGCAGATGTTAGGGTCCTACAGATGTTCAAGGTTGAATTTGAGCCTGATTTTCTTTGGCTTGTACATTTTCTTTAACCTCACTCCGACGTTCATGATGACGAGGTCGTGATCACTCCCAACATCAGCACCTGGGAACGTTCTTGTTTTTGCTCTATTGATGCCATCTCGGTACCGGTTTTGAACCAGTAAGTAGTTGATCTGGTTATGATGGGTTCCATTTGGTGCATGTATATATTCTGCTTACATTTATATATTACTCAAGTGAAGGCCCTGAATTGACCTTCATTGCCAATGAAATATTTTACGTATCGGATTTGAGCTTTAGCTTATGTGTTTCATTGACATTAAAATTGGCAGTAACATGTTAACAGGGCATTGCTTTACATGCAAAATCGACAAAATTAAATTAAATTATATTACATTTTAACTTTCCGTCAAGTGAAACATTACATGAAATATAATTTTGTACAAGTTTCATCCAAGTGAAAACTGTAAACTACAGCCTTATTGCCTCCATGTAACAAATCTAACACAAGTATTTAAAGAAAAAGTTAAAAGCGTTGAACTATATATCACTTTTTACTGTAATGTAGCAATACAAGTCACCTGCCCAATCAAAATTCCCTTGTCTTTGAACACATTACCACTTCCAAAGATCTTGTCAAGAATCAAATTTGCAAACAGAATAAATTACTGAAGAAGGCGGACAAATATCAAATATGGAAAACAACATATCAACACAGCATTTACATCAGGATATAGACCCCGTTAGACGAAAACTCCTTACTACGTCAAAAAATGTTTGTGCTCATGGCATTTGCATTGTCATCAATCTGGGAATTGTTTCACTCCTATGCGACTAGGTTATCCCATTATATGAAGTTCATTATCATTTATTTATTAAATCAAATACCGTATGTTAAAATACGAGACTGGATATTTACAAATAAATAATATAGTCTTGTTCCGTGACCTGATTTTTGCATTAATCGTCTTGTTTCTTGAAAAATACAAGAGTAATATACATTTGAACGATACAAGACATCCCACAAAAATCAGCTATTGTAGTGCAACGATGTTAACGTATTTTAAATCAGAGATCAAAAGTGATTTTAACTTTATGTAATAACAGTATGTGATAGACAATCTATTCAACTTTATATCCATACTAGCAACATCAGTTTTATAATAAGGGAGAGCAAAGTCAGTCATTGATTATTATAGATTTCTCACTTAACATAATTTGCAGCAATTACATCATCTTAACTGCAGTTATTTATGTAGCAAACCAGATGTTGAAAACATCTCAATTTTTAAAACATAATGTCCCATAGCAGTGATTATAGATTGATTAATTTTTATATATGAAACAAGTTTGAAATTCTCGATGCTTTTATTAATTCTCGTCGGGAATGATTGCCAACAGAATTCTAATTCACTCACTGATCATAACGTAAGTTGGTTTTAGCTATTAATCTTCCTTCCTCTCTGAACCCAAGATGAAACAATGATGTGATAGTAAGTCAGAAACATGTGCTTGATTTAAATGTGATCGACACTAATACATATTTAGTACGTGCTTCACAGAGACATGGGGAAATGTTGTCAACATTTGTTAAATATGAATATTAATATATTGTTTTCCAACATTATCTAATCTATTATATCATTGCTTGTATTTGTCACACTTTTGTAATTTTTGCACATGTAATTCAGGTGTAATCTGTTGAAGCCACACTTTGTAGTTAATGAATTGTATTGGAAACAATGCATATTTTCCGAATACAACGTTATAACTTACTACACACTGTCTCAGCGTATTGATACATATTTTATCTTTCGTGGCACCCATCTGCTTCTAAGAGACATTGTTCTTCCAATGTAGACCAAAACGAACAAATAAAACGGTCTCTTTTTGCAAGGTTAGGAACATTAGAATTGTTTGAATTTGTTATTGTTTATGGAATATGTGCAGCGTAAATGTATATATGTATGCATGCATGCATGCATGTATGTATGTATGTATGTATGTATGTATGTATGTATGTATGTATGTATGTATGTATGTATGTATGTATGTATGTATGTATGTATGTATGTATGTATGTATGTATGCATGTATGTATTTATGTATGCATGTGTATATGAATGTGAGCCGTTGAAGGACAACGTGCAAATGAGGTGCAAAAGGCATTGTGGCTATTTACGGACAATATTTTTAAAATCGCCGCCTGGCTGTTTATTGACAATCTGAGTTTAACATGGAATATTGGACCTATATACTGACAAGGAGAAATAGGGTTGGTTTATAAGGATAATATGAACTGAAGAGGTTGGTGACATGATGCTACCGACGGTTGGTAGCAATGTTAGCAATGTTGCCACACTTGTAGGATCAGCTGTGCATCGTGTTGACCTCAGACTGGGACATATTCATAAACTTATATAACACATTCAATATACAATATAAGAGGATCTACCATCAACTCAGAAATGATGGATAACTAACCACAAATATACTATTACAAACCCCAATATATGCTATATACAAACCGGGAGGAGAAAAAAGAAACCACATCAATACTATCGAAAACCACAATATATAATCCACACGCAGAAGAGAGAAACAAAATAAACAAATATATTACCTACACATAACGGAGAGAAATCGAACTACACTTATGCTATTCAATCACGGAAAGAGGAAACGCAAGCCTCAAACTATACTATGAACAGAACATAGAAAGGAGAGAATACAAGCCACAAATAATTATATCCACACAGGGACAGAATAATTCAAAACACTATGCTATCAACACAGTAGGTAGAGAGGAAAACCACAATATATCCATACAAAGGTACGAAAACGCATACAAACCAAAATATACTTTTAGAAAAAGACAAAACTCTACGAAGCATACAAAAATGGAGCAAACAACAAACTATATTATACTGTCCATACGCATGGAGTTAAAAAAAGCACAAATATACTATTAGAACATGAAGAACAGAAAAGACGCCAGCAATTTACTTTCAGCACAGAAGGGAAGGAACATAAACACCAAATATGCTCTATACAATCGTGAACAACAAAGGAAACACATGATGTACTATCCACACAGACGTACACGGACGCATTAAAATCACTAAATATACAATCGATTCAAACATACGCACACACAGCAAATCCTCAATTATCCACAAAATGGTACGCGAGCTCATCCAAACATATATACACACTGGGAGAACGGATGAAAAAAATCAAAATATATTATCTACACATTTGGAAAAAGACCAATACAAATCCCAAACATAATACCCACACTGAGGGAAGAGGAACAAACAAACCCCATATATACTATCCACACAGTGAAAAAGACAAAATAACCCAATATAATATAATTTATACAGAGATAAAATGAAACAAAACACATGTATACCCTATTCATACAGATGAAAAATACATACAACTTTACATGCGTTAAGAAAACCCCACACTATACTATAAACACAGAGTGAGAAAAAAAAAACTTTTTGAGATAACGTCAGCCATCTCCTATAATGTCCAACTCTACCAAACACCCACTCTTACACCGACACATCAAAATCAATTTCAGTCATATTTATCTGTCGTCAATGTATAATTTTGGAATAAATCAAGTACACAAGATGATGGAACAACTCCAGTCTTAATATGATGTAATCAATCAAGTCACTTAATGATGGAACAAATAAAGTCACAAGATGATGGAACAACTCCAGTCGTAATATGATGTAATCAATCAAGTCACTTAATGATGGAACAAATAAAGTCACAAGATGATGGAACAACTCCAGTCGTAATATGATGTAATAAATCAAGTCACAAAATGATGGAACAACTCAAGTCTTAATATGATGTAATCAATCAAGTCACTTAAAGATGGAACAAATAAAGTCACAGGATGATGGAACAACTCCAGTCTTAATATGATGTAATAAATCAAGTCACAAAATGGTGGAACAAATAAAGTCACAAGATGATGGAGGAAATTAAGTCACAAGATGAGGGAACAAATAAAGTCACAAGATGATGAAATAACCTTTTGAATATTTTTTATATTTATATTTTTTACTAACTGTATGTCTAAAACATGTGTACTTGAATGAAAACACCTCTTCCATTTCAATTAAATTTACTACAATGCCACAGATGGACACATCAAAACCCATTTCAGTCATAATTATCTGTCGTCAGTGTGTATATTTAGAACAAATCAAGTCTCAAGATGATGGAACAAATCAAGTCTTAATATGATGTAACAAATCAAGTAATAAGATGATGGAGCAAATTAATTCTAAAAAGGATGGAAGAACTTTCTGAATATTTGCTAGTAACTGTATTTCTACCAGAATAAAAACACCTCATCCATTTTAATAAAATTTACTACAATGCCACAGAGGGATAGAGAGAGAGAGAGAGTTAAAAGTACACATATTCATGCAGTGTCAATAGAAAACACACCATTGTTTTCATCAGAATCGCAAGAACAAGCGACCCTTACGCTTTCTTTCTGGTCCATCACTTTTAGATGTTAGTATGAAATTTCACATCAGGCCGAAAGTATCAGCTTACATTGTCAGTTTTCCATTTGCATCTCTTCCCTGGCACAAGTCTTCATCATAATCATTTTATCTTTCTTCTGAACCACTCTCCGATTTGTTCTCTTGCTTCCGTTATTTTTCTTCTTTTTTCACTTAGGGCAGATGGAAATCCAGTGTCCTTTCTCCTGAAAATGATAACATGTATCTTGACTTTTGTCTCTCTATCATGGACGAAGAAGGTATTCTGGAGATAAATTTCCATTTATGAGAGAGAGAGAGAGAAAGAGAGAGAGAGAGAGAGAGAGAGAAAGAGAGAGAGAGAGAGTGAGAGACATGGTTACTTCTCGTGACAAATATTCCTCTATTGATCCCTCTTCGGTGACATTGTTTGCTATGTATGTATGTATGTATGTATGTATGTATGTATGTATGTATGTATGTATGTATGTATGTATGTATGTATGTATGTATGTATGAATGTATGTATGTATGTATGTATGTATGTATGCATGTATGTGTTTATGCTCTTAAAACAGTGAAAAAGGTAAAGTGAAAACCTCAGTCTTTGAAACATTCAAGAAAAAATATATATCCTTGGAAAGAGAAGCTATAAACGAAGAATAAGAACTAAAGTTTTAAGATGAAAAGAAGAAGAAAAGCTAAAAGTTTTAAGAAATTAAGTACATACATAATACAAGCACAGTACATTGTAGATGTCTTAGTAATGAAATGGTCCAATAAAGTCAAAAATCGACTCATTATGACAAATCCAACATGAAAGGCCATGACGTGTACTATAGCCCATTATGCCGCTGTTAAACCTACAGTTATTCGTTGTTGCGCAGACAATATTATTCCGGTGTCTGAATGTCTAATAAATTTAAATAAATGACTTTATCCAAGAATTAGTCTAAGCAGTAAAATATTTCTAGAGAAACGAATTAATCGTTTAGAAAACCAAATAGTCTGAAGGTAATTTAAAATATAACTCAATTGGTCTCAACAGAAGAAACAAAATACCTTACACCCAAATATTAAAAAGCCTGACTCAAATAGTTTACGAAACATGGCTATTAAATCTAAGATCTGCGCAACTTCTGAAACACCTGAATTGCGAAACAGACGGACATTTCATCATGTTTACATCTTAAAGTTTTGTACTCCAAATATGTCCATGGCAAGGACTAATCATTGTAATCCAATAATAAAATAAATTAGAATGTCGCTTACTCCACTGAGTGATTTCTAAATCGTGGTCGGAAACTAAGTCGAAAATAGAAATTGTTTATATTGAGAGGTATTTGTAAAATGATTCAGGTTAAATTGAATTCTTTGAAAATAATAGCCAAATGAAATAAAACAGATTATTTCAAATGTAATGTAATAAAAAAACCTTTAAATCAAAGTAATCAGTAATCAGTAATCAAAGATTTAAATTAAATTAAATTAAATTAAATTAAATAAAAAATAAACCAGATTAAAGTAAAACGTACCCATTTAACGAAAAGAAAGATTTGTAAGAGAAAGTTTTTCTTTACCATAGATTATTTATACATAAAGAAAAAAAGACCTTTTAAATATGTACATTATATATATAATAACACATTTCTACACTCGAGAAAGTGCAATTGTTATTAAATTACTCAGTCCCTTTTATATGCCAGATATCAAGAGTTAGTTCCCGAACCAACAAGCTCCACCTTAGTAGTCTTTGATTTTTTTTCTTCATCTTGCCAATGAAAGTAAGAGGCTTGTGGGCACTAAACACTTTAATCGAAGAAGATGCAGAACTAAATATAAATTTCAAAATATTGTAATACTAGTATCAACATAAAAGATTCATTTTTATTGTTAAATAATTTATTTGGCACTAATTTAATTTTTTTAGAAAAATAGCTCACTGAAATATTATCTTTCTCGAATTCTTCATTTAATCTTGCTCCAAACCCAACATCATTTGCATCAACAGACAGCTTAAATGGCGGTCTAGAACATGATGCGCTTTTAAGTATGGCTTGTAACATATCAATAGCCAGCATACATTTTCAGTTTAAAGGAACTTGATTTTCGCGCTGATTAAAGTTGTCAGAGTTTCAGCAATTATACAGGAATTGTAAAATAAAAAACAATTGCATCAGTTACTTTTTATTAACAGGTACATGGAATTCATAGATTGCATTGACCGTAGCATATCTAGGTTTAACTTGTCCACAGTAGGTCCTGGAAACGTTACACTGGCACTGCAGATGTCACATTTCGACAACTTAATTGTCAACTTATATCTATGAATCTGTCAAATAACTTATGAACTGTTGCTAAATGTTCTTTCCAGGTGTCGTTATAGAGGAAGACATCATCGTTGTAAGCAACACAATTCTCAAGACCAGAGTGTATCATAATCATGAGACGTTAAAATGTACTTTGTGCCCTTCAACCCAAGAGGCATTACATTATATTAATAAGTACATCTGGAGTCAAGAATACCGCACTTTCCTTTGCTCTTTTCGTGTGTGGAATGTGTCAAAATCTCTTCAGGAAATCAAATTTACCGACATACTTGGCATTTCTGATCTTAACGATACAGTCATCGATTCAGGGTAATATAAATTAATCTGTATTGTCACACTTTTCACCTACCTATCATTAGTTCCTGTACGTAACGTTTTATCTGGTTTTGCTACCAGTCTACATGGTGATCTCCGGTTAATTGTATTGGGCTCTACGAAATCATATTCCAGCAAATAATGAATTTCTTTTTTTTTAAGTATTCCAGTTTCAGAGGTTTTATTCTGTAATGGCGTTGTTTCGACAGGCTTGGAATATACAGTTTTGACGTCAAAGAACATGTCATTCGTTATGGACAGAAATATTTTGAAATAATTGCTCAAATTCCAATAAAAACTATTTAACTTTTTTTTTTTTTTGATTTTGCAAACGTGAACGTTTTTGGGTCGTGATCATTTATAATTTTTACATTCCGATGATTTACAACTCAAATATATGCTGAATTCGATTATCTCCCTTTACTTAAATCATGAATGAGTGGGACAAGTACAAATCAATTTTTTGCGTGTTTAACATGGATATCTCTTTCAATATACTCTTTTAACGTGGCAATATTTATAATCTAAATCATTTAATTTCCTATTAAATGTGTAGGGACCATAATACTTAGCCTGAATACTATTTTTGGATTGGGCAAATGAGACAGAACCATATCACCAGACTGAAAACCTTTTCCATGTGTTTGAAGTGGGACGCAATCATTTTAATTCAATCAAAGAGTTTGTTTGACCTCAACATACTTTGTTGCAACTAGGATAACTCACATATTGGAGATTATCTTCGATAAGTCTAACAAAGACTATTTTTGAAGCACATTTACGGCGTACATTGGTTGTCTAATAAATATCAGCTACATCTAACTCCCCTGAACATAAATCTGAATGGTCAATCACTTAGAAGAACACCATTAGACATAAACGGGAAATGCAAGAAAATATGGTATTGTAAGATAATACCAGTACTGAATGGGGCCAATGTAGCGTCAAGCAGACTTTTATGTTAATAAGGGTCGATGCACTTTGGTGACAAGTGGAATTAAATATGGGTGTATCTGTATAGCAACAAGGAAAATGTATCAATGGGTTGTATAGCGACCATGTATTGGGCTTGTCTATCAATACAAGCTGAATAATAATCAAAACTTGTAGTCGATTTATACGTACTCACAAAAGTCATTTCAACGGATATGCCTCAATGATATGCTCCGTCTTTGCCATGCTATATATAATGATAAACACAACACAATCGTATTTTGTGATTTCATAATTATGTCATATACACGATGATCATTCACATGATGATATTCACATTACCTCATTCCATACGGTATAAACAAATCTTCATCGAGTCATCAATATCATGTTTGATCCATGTCTCGATGACATACAGACAATATAATATATACACTGCTTATTGGAGAACAAACTCCACATCTATTCCAATTCGAAAAATTTACAAATTCACCATTTATATTAGCTACATACATGTCATATATAGCATAATTAATACATTCAAAATGTTCTATTCCTCTCCATTCCTAGACATTAGTCTACTGCACATACAATCAGCTACTGGCATTCCAGTATGAGATCCTACTAAATATCGTCTTCTATCCATACTCATATTCACAATCCGATTGTTTCAAACAAATTCATATATCTACGCAAACCACACAAACATTTCATATTCAATTTATATTAAATTCATACACATGTGCAGTTAATCAAACGTTTTGAAATCTAGCCCTGCACACTAAATGCAACCCACCACTCAACACAATTAAAGCCGAGCGGTAAGATAAACTACCTCCGTCAAAAATAAGAAAATAAATGACCATAACATACAAAAATCGAGACATATAAATAGAAGCATTACATTACGATACTTAGAGACAAGACAGATGCAAGACAGAGACAAATAAGGGATGTTAAAAGACCTTACCTAATTTTGAAATGATCGCACACGAAACTATTATCTAAACCAAATCTAAAGGATGAGCTGATCAAGAAACTAGATGAGAAAAGCATTTTTAGTTATGAACAAGAAGTATATAAAAAAACAGATGCAAAGAAGAATGATATACTTCTGAAGCAAAATGAAAAATTTTACTGTTTACGAAAGAGTAAAGGAAAGAAAAATTTGTATAAAAATTGGAAAACAGCAGATAATACTTCAACAACGGAAAAGACACCAGCGAGAATTCAGCACATCACCAAAACAACATAATACGCAGCAATAATTATCACAACAACATAAAAATGAACAAATGAAGGATTTAAAGCCCAAGGAAAGTACAGTCATACATATTTAGCACTTCCCAAAACGTGAGTATACCGAAAATTCAATAGGAATAGGAATTTTGTAAATTCAAACAAGATTCAACAGGATGAACAACAGCGAAAAAAATTGACTCCGCAGGGCACAACAACGAAAACTTACTCAGATGCCGTAAAACGTAAGGTATCAGAATCAATGACCATCAGAAGGTCACTGACAAACCTGATAAAGATTTTGCAAGGGCTGATTGAGAAGACGTCACAAGACAAAAGAATAGTAGGTTCTAAAGAGTGGAAAAAACTTAAAGTGAAGAAAACGAATTAGAGTATGTTAAAGAAGTTGTTAGACGTCAATTTGATGATGAATAATACTATAAATATATTAACAAGGAATTAAAGCAAACAGTTCAACTTGTATTATTGAGATTGCTAAAACTAATAATTCCGTATATGAGGAATTTGAAACTTTCCTTCTTAACATACGTACACCTCAATTATACATATTACCCGAAACTCATAGAAATCCTGACCATAATTTACCTTTTAATTATGCATGACGACCCATAATATCAGGTTATCATTCATATGAGTTAGAAAATGAGTTAAAGTCTCACAAAATAAACTATCTCTTACGCAACCGTTAACATTATGTTGGAAAACCTATCCAAATTTATTGATTGTGCTTTACAACCTTTAATGAAATCGATTCCTTCATACATTAAATATACTACTGATTTAATTAAAAAGTTGACTTCTGTTAAATAGCTATCTGATAAAGCAATCCTTGTATGATTAGATGTGACATCACTATATACCAACATTAAGCATGCTGATGGTATTGAAGACTGTAAATATTTTATTGATAAGAATCCTAATCATAACACACAATCTAGTGAAGATATTTTTAAAATAATAAACGTTAACTTGGAAAACAATTATTTCCGATTTAGTAACATGAATTTCTTACAAATAAAATGGATACGGAAATGGGCAGTCCTGTGGTTCCGTTACACGCGTCCCGTTTCATAGGTAACTTAGAAGAAAAAAGAAATTGTTCAACACGTTAAGTTTAATCCATCTGTTTGGTTTAGATTTTTAGATGATATATTTATGACCTGGAGCCAATCAATTGAAATCATTTTCACCCAACGATTAAATTTACTTACACTGCATCTAGTACGCAGGTTTCTAAAATAGCTATAACAGTATCTCTACAAATATTTATATCAAGGAAACTAATATCCTCCTCTATGTGGAACATTCTTCATGTCATCCCATGTCATGTGAAAACGGTACACCATAAAGGCAATCTAAAATATACAGACGTATTATTTCAAATAATTGTGAATTACAAAATTCTTTGAATAAATTGCGAACTTATTTCCAAAATTATCCTTATATATATATATATATATATATATATATATATATATATATATATATATATATATATATATATATATATGTATATAATTGATTCTGCGCTGAACAAAGCCCGAAATCTTACTCAAGATGAGGCTTTAAAAATAGCAGAATGTAAGATTAAGAGAGATTTAATTCCTTTCACAGTACAATAAATCATTCATTGCCTAATATAGGTCCAATAATTAATAAATATTATAGTCGCCTAAATTTATCCAATAAAACTACCTTTAAATCACATTACAAAATTAAACTATTTCTCGCTTTTAGAAGACCCAAGAACTTGCCAGATATTTTAATTAGAACTAAACAGAGAGAAAAACATAATAAAGACATGCATCTTTCGTCATGGAAATGTAACAGAAGAGATCACACGTTTCCTTCTAATATCTCAACACACTTCAACATCTATTATCACTCTTTACTCGTTTTTGCTTTTATGCCAATAGATATTGTGAATTGTGTGACATGAATAGACTCATCAAATAAACTTTTTTTATTCATCAGTTAGATATTTTGTTTCCTAATGGACTTATGGCCAATGCAATAATTATAATTGTATAATTTAAATTGATATATTGTATATTCTTGGCAATATAATTATATGTATTACTGTTTGTCTCTAGTGTATTTTAATTAGGTTATGGATATAGTTACAAACATTACAAACCCTACCTAAATTAGACACGCGCTACATATTTCTAAATATACATAGTTATAAATGTAGACTTGGTCTATATTTTTCTACACCGAAAATATATTAAATACATGTACGAATGAAAACACGGCATCACTAGAATTTCCTTCCTATGCCGGTAAACCGGATATGTGAAGTTTCATCTTCTTTGTTAACATTCTAACATTCTACGCTAACATACAACGTTTGGAAATTGTGTGCATTTGTATGTGTGTCTGAGTGTGTGTGTGTGTGTGTTGATCTGTGTTTGTCCCTATAAAGCTCCCTTTGCCCATACCTAATTCATGTTACCTACATACCTTCATTGGCTCGTATAAAGGACAGCCACTTGGAATACACACGCCATAATTCCCCATGTGTCCAGTTCAATGACGTCATTGAAGCCAGACATTTGAGGTTATTAGTATAGACTTATTTTTAATAGGAATTTCCACAAGTTGTAGCTATAAATTGATACTGAGTTAGTTCAGAGGTCGTTCCAGCATAATGAGATTATAAACAGATGGTGGTTCTTCCGTATGAATTTCGCACAAGTTATGATTATAAATAGACTTTAGAATTTTTTCCACATAATGTGTATGGTGGTGTAAGAGATATTTTATTTTGTGATACTTCATCTCATTCTCTTACATTTAAATCTGACACAGGTTGTTTGGATAGTAAGTATGATATAATGGAAGGAATAGTTGGTGTAATGGATAATATTTTTGTTGTGTTTTGTGAAATTTCATTTCGTTTTCTTACAACCGAAGCGAACACTTAGCATTTTGATAGTGAGTGAGTGTGAGATGCTGGATAGCATATTGGTGTGGTGGATACTATTTTTGTGGTGTAAACGATAGTCTTTTTGTGATATTTCATTACATTCGTTTACAATCAGAGATTTGTACAAATATTACATTTAAGACTGGTTTGTTTAGGTGGTGTTAAATGTCACAATACATTAGTTTGGATAGTATTTTCGTGGAGTTTGGATAGTATTTTCGTGGAGTTTGGAGAGTGTTTTCGTGGAGGTTGGAGAGTATTTTCGTGGAGTTTGGAGAGTATTTTCGTGGAGTTTGTAGAGTATTTTCGTGGAGTTTGGAGATTATTTTCGTGGAGTTTGGAGAGTATTTTCGTGGAGTTTGGAGAGTATTTTCGTGGAGTTTGGAGAGTATTTTCGTGGAGTTTGGAGAGTATTTTCGTGGAGTTTGGAGATTATTTTCGTGGAGTTTGGAGATGATTTTCGTGGAGTTTGTAGAGTATTTTCGTGGAGTTTGGAGATTATTTTCGTGGAGTTTGTAGAGTATTTTCGTGGAGTTTGGAGATTATTTTCGTGGAGTTTGGAGATTATTTTCGTGGAGTTTGGAGAGTATTTTCGTGGAGTTTGGAGAGTATTTTCGTGGAGTTTGGAGAGTATTTTCGTGGAGTTTGGAGAGTATTTTCGTGGAGTTTGGAGAGTATTTTCGTGGAGTAAAGGATAGTCTCTTATGTGAAAATTCATCTTCTTCGTTTCCATTCTGACATTAAAGTCAAGACTTTTGGAATAATCTGATTAGGGTATATTAAATAGTACAGTTAATGTCATGGATAGTATATTTTTGTAAAGGATATTCTATTTTGTGAGGTTTCATCTGGTTTATGTACATTCTAAGCGAACACGTGACATTTTGGATTGTGAGCATGATTTGTTGGATAGCGATTTGGTTTGATGGAAGCATTCTGGTAGAGTAATAGTCTTTTCTCGCGATTATATCTTCGGTTACATATACTACAAGTTTTGTGAACTTATGGTTAGCGGGTTTTATGTGGAATAGTTAATTTACGTATGTTGGCTACCTCATGGAAGTAACGCATTCACTCTTGAAGTAGTTATCAATGTTGTCTTTGTAGCTCTCTATATGATCATTTAAAGATCTTTCCTGTTTAAATGAAAAGTGTCTCATATATTTGTTAAATCAATATGATTGAAAAAATAATTTCAAAATTTAAACGAAGCAAAAATCTTTGTTATTATTCGTTAAAAGTTAAGATTTATACTTTGTAGCAGATACACTGGACCTGCGTTAATTCGTTCTGTCCATAACTGAAGAAACATTCTGTTTGAGTATTATATTGCAGGCCAACGCTATGGCAGAAGATGTTAGTAAGATCAACGCAAATTATTAAGACCATATACTGTTGCAAGGGAAATTAGTCTTTTCAATGCACATAGGTCGATGAGTCATAGTTGTCTTTTTTGCGGTCAATGTTTACTTCTATTCAATCAGCTGGGGTCAACATTAATTTTCAAATACAGATTTTAAAAGGTGTTAAGTCCACATAATGCTTACATAAATCAAAAAGAAAAGACCAAGCCTCCGCGCGATTTTAATTCACACTGGCATGCTTTATCCTACTAAACGCTCGTACTTTTTAAGCAGTTTACAGTTCTAAACGTCTGACAGAGAGTTCGTGAAACGTACTAGAGAAACAAAGATCAGACCATAACAGCTTTCGATTTCACTTGAGCTTTTCCATTTACTCAAATCAAGCCTATGCTGTGGGCTAAAATCTCTTAACCTAAAGTAGAATAAGCACACTTTATTAGACTCTTGGAAGAACTTTTGATCAATATATGGTCTATCACTTTCAATATCATGACTGTCTGTTGGAAGGGGCTAGGCAGGTTTCAAATTAGCCAAAATATGGCTTAGGATTCCAGTTGCCATGCTCAATGAGGCTGGTACATAACCAATTTACTTTTAGCAAATGTTTGCTAATTCCTACAAATATGCTCTGTACATTCTTAAGTAGAAACCAAATCTCGGATAAATGTATGGATAGCCAAAGTTTGGCTCGTGTCATCAGTAGCTTTTAGTACATGTTGCATGTGTGGATGTTAGAACTAAAAATCATAACAGATGTATAATTAGCCAAATTTGGCTATCCACCTCAGTCTGTCTTACCATAATGTTCACATGTGACCTCAAAGCATAAACCAAATATTTTGAGAAATATATATTTAGCAAATATAACTGCAAAAACTATTGTCATAAGCTGTATATGTGGATCAAAGAAATAAAATACACTTGGATAAGTGGATGATCAGCCCAAATTGGGGAGAATTGAGATGAAAGCATGGAAAAATAAAACAATACAATGTGTCTGTATTTGTGAACAAGTGTTCATACGCTTAAGACATACAAGTGAAATACCAAAACATAATGGATCCCTTCACAATTGGTGCGTTGGGAACATAATCAGTTAACTGATTCTTTCATCACATTGTATTACCAATTAGTTCCTTACTATGAATTGCCTCTTTCGTAAGGAAATACCATACATGTAACAGGTCATAAAATAAGGTGGGGTTGGGGTGGAGTGACATGATCAACTAGCAGATTATTTCTCTCAACATCAAGTTGTCTTTCCTAATCTGTTAGATTCCCACTTTTGAAATATAATGCAGGTTATGGTTCACTTTACAAAATCTCACAAGTGTTTTTTAAACAAAATGTAACTTTTACATTAATAGAGTGAACTGTTTTTATTGGACTGATATCAAATCAAGTCACTTGAATGGTATAAGACACAACTTATGAAGAATCGTCCTGGTTCTTCTTAGCAAACCAACACTACATTGAAATGGGGACCATTCTGATGACCTAAGTGGTTAGTACATACACCTGTGCATTGGGAGGTTGTGGGACAAACCCCAGCTGCGTCATATATAATGCTTATAAAATTGATACTAACATCTTGTATCACATGGTGCTCAATATAAGACGTTTGTGTTTAAACTGGTCGACCTGATGTCATAATGTGACTGGGTGGGACATGATGCGACATGTATGCAGGGTGATGAAACAGTGCTGGACATCACTACAAATGGCTGCACTGCAGACACTGCAGTAATGAAAAATCTAAAATACACACGCACGCACATACACACACATATGGTCATTTGCAAGGTTTTGTAAGTAAATTCTAGAAGGAGTGAAAGTGTTCAAGAAAACATATGTATCGGATCCACTAGTACTATGCACTCATAATCTAAGCATGTTTTGCCTACACCATATTTGAATCCATATTACTGTGCTGTAAATACTTATTTATATTGTTGTTGTGGTTCATGTAATTGCTCAGTTTTTAGTAACCAATGTGGAGACATATGCTTGGCAATACTATTTCCGTAAAGTTTGTAGCTGTTTTCGCGTGATTGAATTCCAAAGTTTATAACTCAAAACATACAATTACACGTACCATCACCTCATAGAATTTGGAGAGGATGACAGAGGTGAGAACAGTTAGAGAGGAATCATATAGAAAGGTTGATATAGGAAAAGAGCAGAAGACAGAGGAGAGTGATACAAAAGATAGAAAGTGAGGAGAACACAAGAGAAAAACAGAAAAAGAAAAAGAGGAAGACAGGAAGAAATGAGATATAATACATATAATGATAGAAAGAGAAGAAGGAAGATGCAAGAAGAGATAAGTAAAAGAGAAAATGAGCAGCAGAGGAGGTGAATCCGACAACTTTTACAGGCGTCAATTCAGTATCAAGGCTTCCTCATAAATGCTTAATAGAAGCGTCCATTCGGTAAAATAAAATTTGAAAAAAGGACGCTGGGTTATTATCACCACCCCCGTTGCTGCTAACGGGTTAACCAAATTAGCCATAGCAGGGGGAGGGTGAATCCGACAACTTTTATAGAAGCGTTTATTTGGCTAACCAAGGGTTTCTCATAAATGCTTAATAGAAGCCTCCATTCGGTAAAATAAAATTAAAAAAAAGACGCCGGGTTATTGTCACCATGTGTGGCTGCATGATTTTCAATCTGCGAAAAAAAAAGACGTCGACATCAGCGTTGTTGTCGTTGTCACGCGCCCTCGTTGCTGATATGATTTATCATTGATGATTTATCATTGAATCTATGATTGTCAACTGAACATTTTTTTATGATGAAAATCCCTTAGGATGAAAATCCTTTCAGGATTTCACAAACAAACTGATTTGCAAAACTTCACCTCGTAGATCAATCAAAATATTAGATTGGTCAGTGAGTTTGAAATGAATTCTCGTTAAAGAATCATTATGACACCGCATACAGACTGGATTGGTTGGGTCCTCAATTATTAGAAATCCTGGAGGAGCTGTGTTTGGGCATTTGAGTATGAAATATATCCCTGCTGAGCTTGATTTGATTGTTCGAGATTTATTTGATAGCTGCCTTCGATAACGTCACACACTAAATTCAATGCAATCACCGAATATATATTTACGTTTTGAGGGGCTATGTGCCTACCATCGCCATCTGGGTCATTACTAAACGTCAGAATATTTGTTTGTTGTGATACCGCTTATTTCCATGCGTCATAAATCCTTTCGAAACCAACATTGATGGTATCACTTAACACTTTGTTTAGTTCTGGTGCGTTATATTTTGAAAGCTTAAATGCTGAAATATCTTCAATACGGATTTTATGTTTTTCTGCGAAATCTATTCTCGTTTTAGGATTACCGTCGCCTAAAATCTCTTGAATAATTTGCGAATTAAATGTTTCCATGTTGTTGATGATTTTGTTACCTGTTTGTACTACACTAATAAATTCATCTCGGATGAGAGCGCCAAATTGAAGGGGTATTAACAGCAACGAAAGATCGTTTTCCATTGCTGTAAAATTTTCACTAATTTTATCTTCTCGAGTGGTGTAGTATCTAACGCGATTTTCTATCTTTTCATTGAAAAAAATCAACTTGGAGTATTCGCTATAACTTTTTACTTCATTGACGGGTTTTATCGTGTCAGTGATGTAATCGGATTTTGTAGGTTCGGGTGGTAAATTAAAGTTTCTCTCCAAGGTGTTATTTCAGGCCATCCTAGTACGGATCTAATAGAACTCCGATAAATATCTACGACATACCCGGGTGATTTTATCTCGATCGCAGATGATAGCGTCGGCTCGTGAACCGTTATAGCGATTTTTGATTCTTTTCCAGTAATAGATTTAATTCTCCTTTGTAATTCGTTATTGATTTGTTCAATTTGGTATGAACCTGTTGGTAACGAGACAACGTTCCAGTCTGGAGTTCCGTCTTCACGATTTTTCCACGCAAACACTAAAGAAATTTTCGGTTGTTGACCACCAAATGCTACCAATCTGATATTAGGCCAACTATGATATACTCGTAGTTTTGCTAGTGCTATCTCCTTCACGGAATTCGGAGAGGGAAAGTTCACGCTGAATTCAGGACGCGTTGAAGTTATTGATATCATACTTGTTTTTACCGGTGTGGTACTTTCTACTATTTGTTAAAGCAGTTCTTGTGATATTATTATTATCCCGCTCTAATTTTGATAAAGTTGATTTGTACAACTGAGCCATCGCTGAAAACTCGCAATCTGATATTGTTGTATCATCCAACGACGAAGAAATCATCGAGGATAATTGCGAGTATGCGGTTGATGCAACATGAAGCTTAATTATATAATCGTGCAGTTTACTCTGGCTACACGATGATATTTTTTTTTATTCCAGTTAATATAACTGCGATTGTAGCTACCACAGAAATGCAAATTGGAACTACGACCGGAGCAATCACTGTAACAGATGCGAGTATTATTCCGGTTAGGTTATTACCCCGGACACCGAGTACACGGTAACATCAACCGCGGTGATTCTTCTTCTGTATTTTTTTATTTTTGTTTGATATTGTTCAGTGAGCGCGCTGAGTTTAGTTTGAAATTCTTTGACTTGATCATAGCGATATTGAGATGATGAAATCATCGTGTTGTCATTTTATTTTAAAAACGCTAGTGTTTTCAATTACGATTTCAATTTCATTATTTACTTAAATCCGCTACGAACTCTACATACCACGTTGTTGAAACCCTGGCTAAATTTATATCAGTGGATGTTATCGTGAACTGTTCAGATATATCCTTGTCGATGATCGTTGATATTACATTGTTGACTCCAGATGAACTACTCGATGATATATTAAATTGAGTCGGCGATACTATTGTTAATCAAAAAATATCTTTGACGGTTGCAGTGACATGTAAAATGTTGTTTGTTGGAGTCCACGCAAATGATCCGTGTTGAATCGTGTATACGATATTGTTGGTGTTCTTATGAGGAATGTTTGTTTTTTCGATGACGCTTATCATCCTCGCTGCATCAGCCTTGATTGCTTCGATGAAAGTTTTCGGAAAGGTTTATTTCAATTTTATCTGGCGCGGTTCCAAGAAATTATTCAATGATATTTTTACGAAATGATATAAACTCTTTTACATGTTTTTCATATTCGGATTGAAGTGTTGCAAATTCCAGCATAGAATCTTTTATCGTTGTGAGATTCGGTGTGGTCACACGTGGAACGCCAAAGAAGTTATTTACAGGAGTTTCGATATTGTCAATTATATTTTGTTGAAGTTGATTAAATTCAATTATATGATGGTCATATTTATCGTTGAATGTTTTTAATGAATTTGTAACAGATACGTGATTGTTATCAAGTGATAATATTTTATTTGTAATTGTTGAAATAATTACACCTGGTTTGAGTTTACCCTGATCGGGAAATAACGCGATTATATCCTCTGTTGCGTCTCGTCGTTTAACTAAAATATCATCAAGAGAAACATTACTAGTTTTCAATTTACCCTGACGATCTTGAAATACAACTATTTCACCGGGATCAACACTTGCTAGGTTCAACGTTTCAGCTGTTTCATCTTCGATGATTTTTTTTACATCTTTGATTTCAGCGCCATCTGGTTCGGGTTTTTTCAGCGCTGATCGTCCGCAACTATCAATCATGTTATTGTAAAGATCCTCTCTCTGTCTAAATCCGAAGGATTTCACAGAGGGGATTTCCAGCGACCGCTAGTATATTCATTCACGACTACATAGGGTGGTTTTCCCTGATTGGATGAAATAGCATAAAGAACATTGAATACTTCATTGCCACATTTTGGTGGGTCAATAATCGCTTGTGTTGGTAACATAGAATACCAACGAGGAGTTTTTGATTTGATGATATAACGCATAAATTCCTTCGGAGGCGCTAATCCATATGAGTCATAATAAATAATCCCACGTGGATCAATCGCGTATGCAACCCAGTGGGTTCCAGGTCCTGTGCTGTTATCGAGATTAATGATACCGGTTTCAACGTCATTGGGTTGTGCGGGTAACTGATCTTTCATAAAAAAACTGAAGTTTTTTTATTGCTAGTTTGCTTGTGGCATCAATGTAATCGAAATTGGACATTGGAACTAGTAAACCGTTCCTGGGATTATCAGGCCGCTTCCTTTGTACCACGTGTGTAGAGTTCCGGGTAGTCTTAGACCCTTTCCCTCTTTTTATATCCCTTTTCAGTTGCTTTCTTTAGTGCCATTCCTTCCGCGGTACCAACGGCCCCTAACGCTGCCGCTTTAGCTACCGCTGCGGCCGCTTCCGCAATCAGCGCTGGAATCGCAGCCAACAGCGGGAATATACCAACGATTTTTATCATGTTTTTAATCGCAGATGCAGAAAGAGTAACCTGGACACCCTTTTATGCTACAAGTGCGTCATTGAAATGTTTCACTTGACGAGTTGTCAGTGATAATTTATTTTCCCCGGCATTCATTTGATTAGGTTTCAACGTTATTGTGGTTCCACATCGCTTAGCTGCTTCGGATTGTAATTTCTTCTAACTGACCAGGTGTCAACGTGACATTGATATTACTATACGACATTATATAAATATAGATTGATTCTAATGGGAAATCCTTTTAGGATTTTCATCGAAGGTGAAATTGCAAAGCAATTTCTAATTACATATTTTCCACAGGGGCATCAATGACTCTCATTCGTCCACCAACACCTTCAAGTATCGTTGATTTATCACTGAGAATGACAGCAACTACTCTATATTCAGGGATAGCACCACGAAGCACACTAGGTCTAAAATGTATATCAACGACGGACTGTCTTGTTAAATCAAGATGTTCCCACGAAACGTAATAGATCGGATAAAGAGTACTAAAATCCAACTGTGATATTTGTAGACCGGTATCAACATTTTGATCACGTCCCATATATGACAAAACCCGATGATAAACTCTTGCAATATGGTTTTGACCGTAATTAAGTTGTATATCCTCGGATGGTTCTTGCTGTCCGTTTATTCTCAGCGAGACGTCAGTGACACCTAATCGATCAAATATCATATGGCTGAAGAGTTGATTACCAGTTCTCGCCGTATCCTGTAACGCAAAAAATATATGACACGGAGCTGAAACACCTTGTGACGATGTCAGGTTCCACGTAAATGTACCGTTTAACAGTTGATTGTACAATATCTGTTGTTGTTGTTAACCAACTCAATAATGATTTTCCTCCTTGATCCATAAATGATAGTAACGGCGATTATGTTACCATTGACGGAGTCAGCACTGACATCCACAGTGATAGTTTTGTTAAAATGACTTTACCGGCATCAGCATTTAGATTTGCAGGATTCGCTGGAATCCTCCAAATTGCATCATTGTCAGTACCTTTTCGCACAACCGCTATAGTATGTTTAGCTCCATAAATAACCTTTCGGACGTTTCTACAGAATCCAAATATATGATGTAGTGGAATCGCGCATGAAAATGATCTGCGCGCTCCCTCCAACATTGACATGCGTGTTGCGGCTCCTAGATTGAAATTAACATCATTGTTTATAATCATATCTTTGATATCAGCAGGAGATTAGGGGCAGTACGATCCCTTGGTCATCTTACAACAAATGGATTTCTCCCAGCGGTATTTTTAATATCCTTTGCATACGTCATAGAAGGGACTGCCGATCTTGTATAATCATCGGAATATCTTGCTAGCCCTATTATTGTTGTTGCAACATCAACATCACGTTATATCGACTCAATTTGTTTTCCATCAATGAGATATCTTACGCTCTCAAATAACGCCATGATGCCATTGTTGACAAAACCGACTTGAGTATCAGCATTATTCTTTGGTCGTCTTACAACAAATGGATTTCTCCCAGCGGTATTTTTAATATCCTTTGCATACGTCATAGAAGGGACTGCCGATCTTGTATAATCATCGGAATATCTTGCTAGCCCTATTATTGTTGTTGCAACATCAACATCACGTTATATCGACTCAATTTGTTTTCCATCAATGAGATATCTTGCGCTCTCAAATAACGCCATGATGCCATTGTTGACAAAACCGACTTGAGTATCAGCATTATTCTTTGGTAGTCTTACAACAAATTGATTTCCTCCAGCGGTATTTTTAATATCCTTTGCATACGTCATAGAAGGGACTGCCGATCTTGTATAATCATCGGAATATCTCGCTAACCCGATTATTGTTGTAGCCACATCAACATCGCGATCTATAGACTCAATTTCTTTTCCATCGATGAGGTATCTTGCACTCTCAAATAACGCCATAATACCATTATTGACAAAACCGACTTGAGTACCATCTGGATACGGTGCTGGTACCGCAGGAGTATCAGCAGTTGTTACAAGTTCACCTTCGACTTCAAGGAATGCTTCACACGGTAGAAACTATTTACTGGTATCATGGACTTGAAGTTCAATTCGTGATCGAAGATTTTGTTGTACTGCATGATAAGAATAGTATTGATAATCACGTACAGAATCATCTTTAAGTACTGGGGCATCCATGTCAAATGAACTATCGGGTACCCGTTTGAACATTTTATTATTCTCGTTGGGTTATCTACATCTAAATCATCATCAATGAGGGCGTCATCAACGGCGTCGTTGACGTCTTTGACGTTGGTTTAGCCACTTCCAGCAATCATATTTGCGGTTATATTATCCCGGTCCCTTTGATTTATCAATGGAGTCAACGAGGTTGCCAATGACGCTAGTTTTTGATCTACTACGTTATTTATTATTTTACTAACACTTCCAGGCATCACTGCCGTAGACGGTAACGGTAATGACGGAGTCATTCCTGTTTTTGAAAATCCATTGTATTTTCTCCGTCAAACTAACGCTGTTAGTTTATCTTTCGCGGCTGAAAACACCTTCCCGGCAAGATCACCAACAGCGCTAATAACCTTATCTTTGATAGCATGAATGGCTTTCATTGATAGTTGTTTTGCTAGCGGCGCTACTTTTGGAGCCATTCTTGCAAATAATCCCGAACTAGTTTAACCGAGACCATCTCCATAATATGCTCGGTATTCTGGCAATCGTTAGTTTACCACGTACACGTTAGTTGGCTTATTATGGTTGTAGTGTATGATCATTCTTATAAAACACTAGTGTTTCCAATTCAATTAGTCACTATGATAACCATCCACTACCTCGTCAATGAAATCTCGATATGTTGCAATATCCATGATACCATCTTGAAATAACCGCCTGCAGATATCAGCTGCTTCATTAATTATGACCAGTGAGTTATTTCCAGCTCGTTTCTCTTACACGAGTACTTCTAATCGTGCTATATCACCGAGAACATTACCAGGATAACTGACGTTTCGATGAAAATCTGTTGATATCCCACACCCAGAAAATTCCTCCGCTGTATCCTCTTCCTGACCTTGAAAGGATTTTAAAAAATCTTCAAACTCTGCATCGTCACCAGTTGCACCCTGTGTATCTGATTCTGGATTAAGTTGTGATTTTTTAGGTGAGAAAGATATTTTCTTTGATTGATATTGTCGCCGCTGCCATTGTTTCGGTTTTTGTTGTCGCAGTTCTTCATATTGAACAACTTTTCATTATCCACCACTTTTATATATTCCACGTATGATGGATTTTTTGGATTAATTTGATTTGTTTTAGTTTTGATTTTGAAGATCACATCAGCCCAATGTTGTATACTTGTAATAAATTTTTGTTGTTCCGTCTTCAGCATTTTTTTTCTGTTTTCGTTAGTCGTAACAACAAGCGCAGGAATTTCTGGGGGATCAGTCTTATCAATTGCTGTTAATCCCCCCTCCTTAAATCTCTCGCGCAAACTCTTTATTGTTCTTTTTGATTCAGGTGGTTCACTAACATCAATACCATCTTGTCGTCCAATCTCTATCTGAGTTGATATATCACCGTGGAGTTTTTGTACAGCTTGCTTTGTTTGTCCAGTTTCCGTTGCTATTTTTTCAAGTTCACCAAGAAGAGGTCTCTCTGTTCTCGTCCCCTCCTTAGGGATATCTCCGTATATAGCTCGTTCAGTGGCTGACTTTACATCCCTGGTGGCGCTATTTATCGGCCTAAATAACTCCTCAGACCCTAGCGTAAAATCGGTTTGGAGGAGTTGTCGTTGCTGTAATTTTTCGCGTAAACTATCATTAACTGGAAGAAGTTTATTAATAGCATCCAATCTTTCTTTTGCTGTTCGGGTAGTTAATGCTTGTTTGATCATTATTGAAACAGTAGCGCTATTGTTAAATTGCAAAGTAATTTCGAATGAAAAATCCTGACAAAAAAATAGTTACTATATTTTTACAACTCCTTGGTATGTCATTTATCGTTATGAATGGGGTTATTAGCTGGCGCAGCCAGTCGCTATTGTTTGACTAAAACTACTAGGCAATACTTGTATTGATCGCGCGCACTCACCATTATGAATGGGTCCATTCACCGTTACCTGTATGAATGACGTTGAACACTGAAATATTTTACACGAGTTATACAACAGTGGCTTTCTAAGGGATATTCTCATTTTGCTCAATTAGATTTTTTAATTCTTTTTTTACCCTGGAATTAATTAATTTTTTTAAGTTCATATTCACCACCTAAATCTTTCCTAACACGTTCTAAGTTAGTACATAACGGTATAAACACACCAACATCTTCACAATAAACTAAACTATCACGGATAGAATTCAGAATTCGCTTTATAAGTGAATATTTTTTCGAAAGTGTGTATTTGTTATTAATTGACGCAAATTTAATATCTTCAAAGTCGGACATACTTTGATCAGAATTCAACCTCTCCGATAATTGAAAACCCTTTTTATCAAATTCGATATTTCGTTAATAATTTCATTAATATTTTCATAATTCATTTATATATAATTTTATATTTTTAATTACAAAAAAAGGATTATCAGTCATCATTAAGCACAAATAACTAAAATTTTCAACTTTCCTGTAGCGGTTAAGACTTCGCTTGGAATATACACAATTGTGAAATTTCACTGTCATTTATATCTACGATAATGCCCACATGCAAGTCCCCATGGGGAATTTTATCAATGAATCATTGGAGTTTTTGTAACAAGTTTGTGCAGTTTTTTCAATGATCAATGGAGTTTTTGTAACATGTTTGTGCGGGTTTTTTCAATGATTCATTGATAAAATTCCTCATGGGGAAATTTGCATGTGGGCATTATCGTAGATATAAAAGACAGTGAAATTTCACAACTGTGTATATTCCAAGCGAAGTCTTAACAGCTACAGGTAAGTGGAAACTTTTTTTATTGACTATACATAATAATAGCGCATTGAGATAAGATCGCAGTGTGTTACAGGTAATACACATCACGGAAGTTAATAGCGATGAATGGATTGACGTCAGTGGCGGTATGTGAATGAATGTACAAGGATTCATTCATTCACATACCTTCTTATATTTAATACTGATTATTGACAACACTGAAGCAACACCAAATACTTTAAAAAAAAATACAAAAAGCGCGAATATAACTATTTGTAAATACTTCGTGTTTGATTTGTTTTCTACGAAACAGATAATTGATCATATCTGACAGCGAAATCAGTCAATCGTCTGTGAAAACCATTACAATCACGTGATAACGTAACTCTGTCATTGGTGACTTGTCACACGCCGATATATCAGAACGAGTTATCACCCTTAATACCATAGTGTAAAACAATGCTAATACATATAGTTAGATTTAAATAAATCGAATTTTATTATTAAAACGCTTCGAAAAAGCCGTCTGGGTTATATTCTCTGCTACTTTTCGTACTGAGGGTCTACAAATATTGAAATATTCTCCAGCCTTATTCATAGATGGAAATATTATTTCCTCGTTATTTTCAGTATTAAATGACCTTATCGGTCTAGCATTTTTCGAGTATTTCCCAGTCCCACCTCGTTTATTATTCTCACTTGGGGAGATGGCTTGCAGATTCGATAAAAAATTGTTCCTAGGATTAGAGTCAATGTGATCAATAACAAGACCATCTTTGATCAATCCATTAAACACCTCGAAGACGAATCGGTGGTTATAATATTTCTTCTTTCCAACAGTAAACATCAAATATCCCATATTATTCACAATACCGACTGGGTTCTTCAGTCATAGGTGTCTGACAATACCATCACGGGATGCCTCATAATTTTCAATCACTGGGTGAGGTCGTAATTATTGGCTCATTTGTATACATAATACTTTGTTTGTCTAATTCATTAATTGGATGAATTATAACACAACTTGAGAATCTCCCAATATAGTCTTGAGGGGTTTTTATGATCTTGTCGTTGACGTTGTCGATCACAGCGTCAGAGGTAGGGTTTTTGATTCTCTTCTTGTCATAATAACGTTTCAACTCTCTATACCGCTTACCACCACAACCCAGACATAACTGCGATTTTCCTCTAACCCCTACCCCACATTGAATACACGGATTCGGCCCAGGCTTCCTCTACGAAAGCTTTACATATGATACCCACATAATTCATTTACGCATGATGTGTTACACGGAGTCTTTGATCCAATCATACGCCATTTGCAATGATTCATTATATAATAAATCCTCTATTTAAATATTTGTTTTAATTATAGCATGAAGGAATTCGAAAGATTATCGAAAATTACGCCTTGGATAAATGCTAGATTTAATCTCGATAGAGTCTATGATATATCAAAAAGTCTAAATGATGATAAAAACATATTGGGTAAAATTCGTAATGGTTTTAATGAATTTTACCGAGATGGAGCATCTCATACTTGGTCGACATTTCGAATTATTGATGATGATGTCAATGTACCCACAATCGATGCTACCATGAACGACAAAAGAGCAGCTGAGATAATTTCACACCTTGGCTCGAAAATGTATTTTTTTTAGAATGAAATTATTTATCCAAGAGGAAGGAGAATGAATTATCAGAGATAAATTTGAACCAATTCTCAAGGATAAAAGAAACTGTCATTGTGAGTCGAGATTCCAAACCAGGAATTCTGACTGGAATTGATAGACCGTATTACGAGAGATCTTATCCTGTAACAGCAGTTGTTTATGGGATATATCCGTTAAATTATAAACCCGATATTGCAAAACTAGCTCCGATGAAATACTCTTCGAGAATGAATTGTGTAGCAGAACGAGTGATAGAACACTTCACAAATGCACCCCGAGGAAATAAATTAACTGATCTAAGACGTAAAAAAAAACCGAATGGGGATTAAGCGTGAAGGAGCACGGGGCGACAATTCAAGATATAACTAAATTAGAAACATCATTAAGATTCCCAATATCGGTAATGACAATAACCGGAGAAGTATTACACGAATCAAACTACAAATCAGAAGAAGCTCCAATCAAAATTATTGATCATAACAAACACGCGTGGACACATGCAGAAACAATATTTCCACGAGATAGAACTGTAAGATATATTCCCGAGGAATTCTGTAGGGAGGAGATTTTCTATGAAGAGAAGTTACTCGATGCTATTCACGCGTTGTGTAAAGATGATCCTGTGTCAGTGTGGCTACTTCGCAGCGCTGAAGATTCCGAATCAGGATTTGATCAATTTGTAAGACCAAATGGTGAATTATATCGCATTGAAGCGTTACACTCACGAATGAGAAAAATCGCTAATGAATACTCAACTGACAACTCGAAGCGTTTCCATGAAAAACTATTAGCAAATAGTTTTCCGATTCCATCATTGGTTGCTCACAATTTCCCGATTTCAGTGAACAACAAATCATGGATTGGTATAAGGAGTTATTTGAAATTACAAATAGTCAAGCAAAGGATTTTGGACGAAGGATAATCGGTAAATTTACCCAGGGTGGAAGGTATGACAACGCAAAATACTCTTAGCGGTTGATCATAGACAACGCTGAATATGATTTTATTGTAGCGGATTTAACGAAACAGGGAAAACGTGTAAATCCTAAAGACGCCTTCCTATCCAATGGAACACGATTAGGTACAATTGTTACCAACCAAGACGGATGTAGTTCCCAATATACACATTTAAGATCATCTATGCTTAGTTATTCTGCTATTAATCTATTTTCGATGATAAAAAACTTCCTAATACCGCTGTTAGAGTAGCCACTGATTCTATGTATAGCCACGAGAAATACACATCAGCTGTGGCTGTATTCACAGATCCGGAGGAAAATTGGGGATGTTGGAGATATAAAAAGGAGAGGCTACATGAGTATTGTAAATCTGCTGATGTTACCATGGATGATAAATACTTGAAGTGTGACCGGAATCTCTTTGAGATTCAATCAGAATTTTCTAATGCACCGCCGATATCCGATCCAATATGTAGATATAAAACCGTTTACTTACACGGTCAGAAAAGACAACTCGTGCGATTAAATTATTTCGTGGAAAAGCTAGCATTTATATTATCAAACATAATTGTGTTAACACCAACACACTGACATGCCAGAGAGATGATACAGCGAGGAGTAAATGCGTGTACTTATCATAGTTTCTTTCGATGGAAAGGTGATGAATGGACTCCTGATCGAATGGGTAAGAAGTCCTGAAGTCATTATTTGGGATGAAATATGCACGGTATCGTTGAATGTATTACAAACATTTTTTGAATGGTTGTCAAAAAAAATACAAAAATTATTATGTGCGGTGATCATGGTTTACCACATCCATTTGTTGGTTTATCCCCACATGATTGGCTGAAGAATTTTGTAGATTATTACGAAGAGATTAATACCGATCACAGATCACTTGATGAACAATTACGCGAGTTCAAACAACTAATCAGATTACAACCGGATAAAATCCAATGTGAAATAGCGCGTGAAATAATTTCAGAAACTCCCATGAATGAATTTTGGGAAACATGGAAACCGAATTATTTGATAGTAGCAAGTAGAAAAATAGTCAGAGCCACACTTCAGATGAAGTTGTTTGAAACGCATAAAGAAACATTTGCAACACTTCCAGTGCCGCTCTGTTATAGACCTTCGGATACACGAAAGCAGATTATCGAAGTTGATATTCCAGGACAGCGTTAGAAGCAAATTCTCGTACTAAATGATATTGTGCTGGTTGATATCAGCGTCGTCGAAGATGCATTGCGCGCTGATAAATCACCATGGACGCTAGGTTATGCAGCGACAATACACTCTTCACAGGGATTAACTATCACAGATACAATTATTTGGATAATAGATAATCGCAACGAGTGGTCAAATTTAGTTTATCTTGCAGTCTCCAGAGTGAGGAGAATACATCAACTTCGAAGAGTTGTCCTGACTGATAATGACAATGCTATAAGTGATATTATCAGCGCTGACAACGTCAAGGACATAATTAGAAAAAAAATCTCTGGTTATAAACAACAGGATAAAACAATAAACGAGAATTTGATATTGATGCTAAATTAATAATGACACTGAAACAGCAACAGAATAATCACTGCGCGAGAAGCAATTGTATAATGAGTTGGAGTTGGTCGGATAAAGATCCTCGCCAATTTACCGTAGACAGAAAAAATAACAGCATTGGTCATACTAACGATAACGTGTAGCTGACTTTTCTTGAGTGCAATAGACGCCGGGGTGCCAGCACCCTGGGTGCGAGTTAAGACCACGCGGTGGTAATTGAGTATCTTCGGGTATCACTTGTAGTTGTTGTCGAGTAAATCCACGTTGAGGAGCAGTTGAATCCAATCTATAGATTGCTGGTCCGATTAAATCGTTCAACAATTGCCTGATCGCGGTGTAGTGCAGTATGTCCTCATCGCAACGCGGTATTATGATGTTTCATTGTTGATAGAACCACACCTTGAAATTCCTTGCCAGGATCAACTTGTAATAGATTTGGCCAGCGCAGAGGACCCCTTCGATAAATCCTCTCAAACACATCGGCGACTTCAGTCGATGATTTTGTTTATAGTGGTTCTGCTTGTTTGTATCGACTCGCAATATCAACCACAGTTAGCGCGTATTTGTAACCACAATCATGCGACAGAAATAGTATATCAGCCTGATGAACTTCATTAGGAACGGTCACATTAAAATGCGAATGGTTAATTTGTTTAGGCGGTGGTAGATAAATTTGCCATATCGCCTGTTTAGATAACCAATCCGCTGCTGAATATCTTTTACTTTTGCAGCGCTAGCGAGTTTACTGATTGCCGCTTTACCCTTCCAGTATCCATTTTGAGAATAATAAATAGATTCCATGTTGTTATTAATTACCCGCACCTAACATCAATTTACCTTTCATAGCCCATTTTACCAACCATGAAGCCAATTTTTCTTTGAAGGATTTATCAGTAATTGAATTCAACGCATGAATTAATTTCACATCTGCGAGATGTATGTGTTGGAGATTACTGCTTTTATAAGCAACATCATGACCATGACACGCCTTATCAATAGCGTTTATTGGTTCGTCGCCGGGTTTGGGTTGGTTTTAATCATCCAGTCTGATATCAAGTCTTGTTCCCGGTCCACAATAACTATACCCTGGAAGATGTTTTTCACCTGGATACTTTGCCCATGGTGTTCCTGGGAGTTTCACTAGCTTGGCTGCATTATCACCTCCGAGATTTTATTTAAAGGTTTCGTAGAAATAAATCTAAATTTTTTTGTACTACATTGTACGCATTTACCAGAAAGCGCTGATCGGTTATTTTCAGTTGTAATAGTCGTCAAGTCATCTGTGCCAGTACGAGCCTTACATTTCACACAATATAGATCCATAATATATTGATAGCAATGTGAATGTAATTGATTATTCTGCTACAAGACGACGGCAACCTATTAAACACCATGCAATGTTACCAAACTCTATTCGCGCGATTATAATCGGGCCATCTGGAAGTGGCAAAACACAATTGCTACTTAATTTAATAACGAGATGGATGAAATGGAATAAGTTGTATTTGATTGCTCCGAGCGTAGATGATCAGCGATGCTATGAAGTGCTAAAGGATTTTAACGAAAAAGCAAAATTAGAAATCGCTGATGATATTATTGAATCTATTACTGATATCAACGATGCACCGAGCATTGATGATATCGATGGAAGTATTAACAATTTAGTTGTATACGACGATGTCATGTTAGACAATCAAGAAAATCCAGCGTTGATATTTTCCAGAAGCAGGCATAAAAACACTGACGTGATATATGTCACTCAACGTTACACACAAATCCCGAAGGTGATCAGAGATAACTGCAATATGTTATGTATATTTAATGGAGTTGATACTCATACTCTGAGAAATATTTGGTAAATATGGATCATAATCAATTAAAAAATTTCTTTAGTCATGCTCAGTCAATCCCACACGGACTTGTGACGATAAATTTATCAGACCCTCGTACACGATATCGTGTAGGACTTGATAAAATATTCAATCATCAATGATAAATCATATCAGCAACGAGGGCGCGTGACAACGACAACAACGCTGATGTCGGCGTCGTTTTTTTTCCGCAGATAAAAATCATGCAGCCACACATGGTGACAATAACCCGGCGTCTTTTTTTTAAATTTTGTTTTACCGAAAGGATGCTTCTATTAAGCATTTATGAGAAACACATGGTTAGCCAAATAAACGCTTCTATAAAAGTTGTCGGATTCAGCCTCTCCTTGCTATGGCTAATTCGGTTAACCCGTTAGCAGCAACGGGGGTGGTGACAATAACCCGGCGTCCTTTTTTTAAATTTTATTTTACCGAATGGACGCTTCTATTAAGCATTTATGAGGAAGCCTTGGATACTGAATTGACGCCTTGTAAAAAGTTGTCGGATTCACCTCCTCTGCTGCTAAATGTCATACGAGATGAATACAGAACTAAGAAGGCGAGAGAAAAGAGGCAGTGTTATGTAAGGAATAATATGAGAGGAAGCTAGAGTTAAAGACAGATAGGAATAAATATTGGAGAGAGAGAAAGAGAGAGTGCTACATAGAGAGAGTGGAGAGAGAAGACAGGGGCAAATACAGGAAAAGGGGGTAGCATGGAGGAAAAGATAGAGAGAGAGAGACAGAAAGAGACAGAGAGAGGAAGACAATGCGCAGAAACAAATAGAGAAAGACAGGGAACAGAGGGAAAGAAAATGAAAGAGGGAAGGAAAGAGATACATTTAGAAAGACAATGTTAGAGAAAGGTTGACAAAATAAGAGAAGAAGAGAGTGAAAGACAGATTAATTAAATTTATAACAACACTTTTTCTGACAATCATATTTCTTCCAAGACAGACTTAAAATACCTGGTAGTTATATTTCATCATTTAATATTCTGATTATATATAAAATCCAAACAAAGTAATGAAAACATATAAACCCACCTGATCACCTGCTATTATGATAGTTTCTGACATTAAAATTTAATAAAAGTTCATTTTTTTAGAAAAAAATATTCATTTTCAGGGGAGGGGTCAGGGTTTTTTAAAATTCTTTGAATAAGTATCCAGTTTTATAGATTTTCATTTTACATTTTCTCATGCTTAAAATGTGTAGTTGAAGGGGGAAATAATTTAATAGCCAGTTATTTTGGAGGGGAGAATGAATCCTCTGGCCTTTTATTCCTTAGGAAATAGACAAAACATTCAGATGAAGGAGAATAGATTTTGCTAGGTTACAATGACAGTATTTATTGCAAGGGTCTGGTACTGCCAGAGATGCATACATTCATTTCGATTGATGATTCTTGCATGGCCAGAGCTTGAGAAGGACAACATTTAGATAATATGTGAAGCACGATACGGACACTAACAAAAATGAATATATAGCCTACATGGCTAATATATAAATCACTAATGGATAACTTTTCTTAAATTAAGGCGGCGAAACTGTCAGATCAATTATGATTATCCTATTTATAACACGATTAGTGTCTCATTGTTATAGCATTATTAGGGTGCATCATTACACCAATTTATAGATATTGAAGGCATAATGAACCAATACCAAGGAATAACATGTTCAGTCATTTTAGTATTTTACTTCCCACAATTTACTAAAGACAGAATTCAGACTCTCACAACATCATTAATTGTACTTATATTCCCACATGTTTACTTGGTAAATCAGTTGCATTCAGCATGTATTTGCATCTGAGTTTTTAAATGTGTTATACTGATTATCTATCTATCTATCTATCTATCTATCTATCTATCTATCTATCTATCTATCTATCTATCTATCTATCTATCTATCTATCTATCTATCTTCCTATTGTTTAAATAAGGAATGAATGTTATAATGTATATTATGACAGTACAATACAAAACCATTTATTACCTTAGTATCTAACCAACAATGGTTCTTAAATATCTGTTTTGAAAGAGGCTCTAAAGATACTTAACACACAAGAAAATGACAGAAGTAGTAGATGTTACACATTTTGAAACTGGAGCATAGTGGAGTGTAACATTTTACTGTTCAAGTTTCATTTTGATTATCATGTTTCTCCTTTCATTGCTATCTAACAAAGGTCATCCTTACCAGCACCATCTCTAATTCAAATATCTAAGCCAACATCACTTGGTTGAGCATGGTTAATTGCACATTTAATTGCACATTTGAAGTATCTACTCATGTTGGGAAGGCAAACCTTGTATAGTGCCCTAAGGGACATTTGCTTGCTGCTAACAGTCACTTACCAACCTAGCAGCATTTGTGTAAATTGCAAGATTATTTTAATTTGTTTTCATTTTTACCTATTAATAAAAAGATATCATTTCTAAGTTTAGAAAAATGTATTGAGCAGAATAGGCTGTAATGGAAAAAAAAATCTAGATTAGTAAACGTATACTATTAAGTTAACATTTTATATAATATATTGTGTTTACTATTCAATATGCGATGACCCATACATGATAACTTAATTGATGATTAGTTTTCTTTTGTGATCAGTGATAATTCTTCATATATATTCCTGAACTTAGTATTATGTATCTAAATTCATCATGAAGAACTCACAGTTATGTGTTTTATTGATGCAACATTAGTCTTTTATAGACCAGAGTTTAAAAAACGGGTTACTGAAATTTGCACCTGATTCTATCGTGTCAACTTGGTAACATATTTTTAAACATTTAAATATCTAACATTATTGAAGTTTTATTATCATGGAGTTTGCATAGGTCTACAATGATAGCTGGACAAATACCGCAAGTCATGAAAACAAGTGCCTTATTTTGAGCCAGTACATGTTTAGCTAGCTTGAAATAACTATCTCCAGGCCATTATTTTGGTGTAAATTGTCTCTGATCATGAACTTGGGTTCACTAAGTTTAGCTCATCCGTTAAAGCCACCTGCTGGGCCTAATAGCTTTGAAGACATTTAGTAGAAGACATTTAAAAGTTAGTTCAGTATGCATAAGGTTAAATTTCTCAAAGAGTATACTCAGTATGAATTAGTATTAAATTTCTCAAAGAGTATACTCAGTATGAGTTAGTATTAAATTTATCAAAGAGTATACTCAGTATGAATTAGTATTAAATTTCTCAAAGAGTATACCCAGTATGAATTAGTATTAAATTTCTCAAACTCAGTATGAATTAGCATAAAATTTCTCAAAGAATATACTCAGTATGAATTAGCATTAAACTTCTCAAAGAGTATACTCAGTATGAATTAGCATTAAATTTCTAAAAAAGTATACTCAGTATAAATTAGTATTAAATTTCTCAAAGGGTACACGCAGTATGAATTAGTATTAAATTTCTCAAAGAGTATACTCAGTAAGAATTAGTATTAAATTTGGCACATTTATCTTCTTAAATTGACCATATGAGCATCTATTACATGTTATCAAATTTAAATGTAAATTTTTTAAAAAGATATATGTTTAAGCATAACATGTAATAATGGATTTGGACCAGTAGATTTACATATTTTGAGTAATTAAATTCACTCCTTTACTAATTGATTTTTGTATCTTCAAAATCGTTGTTACAAGGGACTGAACAGTTTTGTTTTATATATGTTCTCTCTGCTTAATATAATAAAACAGCAACTTTTGAACATAAATTAGATTCAGATTCTGATGGTAAATGCTATAAAAAGAGAGAGTTATTTATCTTACAGTGGACCGCAAAGATATTTTTTAAAAAAAATCAATACTATTTGTAGTTTTTCTCGCAAGATCCCTGTCTGGCGACCCCTGAATACATCCATTTTATCCAAAGAAAAATCTGTTTACTAAGATATTTCTCATAAAACACTATTGCAAATTTAATGGGCATTTGTTCCACAAGAAACTTGGTTTTGTACCAAAATATTTCTTTCAGGAAGACATATTTTTTCTTCTTGATATTTAGGAAGAATCAAATACATAATTTTGTTTAACTTCTCTTTTTTTAAAATTGAGGTCATGTTCAACTTGAATCTATCAGTTATAACAGTACCATTGCATATTTCAAAATGTTTGCTCTGAAGAATCTTAAACTGAAACAATTATGTTGTAATGAAACTATGCAGTTAAAAGAAGTAATTTTTAAACTAAAATGTGCCAGTACCAGTGACTTATGTTTGTAAATGATGAGTTAATGAATGTTTCTATAATGTGTGCAAAAACTGCACACAGGAAGTGAAAAATAATAAAGTTTAATCCAGCCAAAGTTTAAAACTGTAGCTTATATGTAAAGAGCCCCATATATTTATTCAAGAAAGAAATATTGAAAATATTACAGTTTGTATTGCTGTTAAAAAAACTTTCAATTTTAAATATTACAAGTTCACTTTTTAAAAAAAAACTGTTTAGTCAGCTAGTTTACAAAGTTGAATTAACAAGAATTAATAAAGATCTCATGTGATGCTCTCTCTTGAATCTCACCTGGAATTATGATAACTATTATGCTATTTCTGTATACTATAAGTTCATTTTTTCTACTGGTATGCATTCATTAACCTGATTCCGAGATTGTTACCTGGAACATTCACAAGGGGAAAGGCAGCAGTAATTACGGGTCTTACAAACATGGATGAAAAAGTCCATAACGTCTGCGTTCAAGGGGCTAAAACTACTGTAAAAATGTCCATTTTACCTATTTGACATAATTTGAACTCCTCAGGCCATAAGGTTAAGTGAAGTTACGTTTTTGTCCTGTATAAGCCTTCATTCTTCCATCCTTTAACAATTACATTTTACTACTCTATCATCCAGATATTTTATTTAATTTTAAGTAAAGCATGGGATATGAGCTTTTCTCAGGATTTCAGACTAATTCAACAATGACTAAAATCAAAGCATATTAATAACCTAAAGGTGATCTCGTATCCGATTACCTGAGCTTGTTACCAATATTAATGCAATATTTCTTTTAGTTTTCATAAAACTTGCAGTACAGGTTTATCTAATTAAGATCTCAACAGTTTAGTAAGATTGATATCCATTCATAGTAATTATTTGATCTTGCATCTGACTGAACCAGTTATCACTCAATCAGTCATATTCGTGTGGTGTTCGGGGTGCTCTGGGAGGGGTAGTACCTCTGATGAAGGCATGTCGTGCTCCTTCGGGAGAAGCTTGCCCATCTTTGGTCCTCACCAGACGCTCAGCCCTCATCTGTGGCTCCAAGCTGCTGTAGCATGCACAGCGGCCACACCACGGGCAACGTCTTCGACTGGCCGGCTAAACCAGGTGGAGTGTTGCCGACGGGCCTCAAACCCTCGGTGACTTAGGAGCTTGCCTATCCTTGCATGTAAAGCCAGATTCTGCAGAATGGGCGGAAGAGATCAACTGAGTGATCCAACGGCCACAAAGGAGAATCTGAAAACGCTTTTTGGAGAGCATAGGGTATGACAAGGCACGGAAGACGTCATAGCCATCCATTGCAGCCGAAGTAGTCCCCAGCCGTGACCAATCTTCGTACCACTGAGTTCTAACTACCAAGGCCGAGAGAGTGAGGCTGTCTCTGTGCAAAGACTGTTTCACTTTAATCTCCTTCACGCACAGGTTGTGTTGTGCATCTATCATCCATCCTAATCACACTCATCGTTCTTTACTACACCTACCAAAGTCCTACGGCGATGGGCGACTGGCGACGCAACAGGTGGACATGACCACTGGGGGTTGCAGTCAGAGACCTGCACGTAGGCGGCCCTTGGACAAGTGGTCGTTTTGCTCTGTACCCAGAGCAGAACAGTTCGGCAGCATCCATGGGTGACTGAGCAGACCTTTTTAGGACGGCGCTGCTCACCTTGAATAGGGAGAAGACTATAAAAGGTGGCCTAAAAAAGCTTGCCTTGTAAAAATCTGGTCAGCATACCGCGGCTGGCAAGATCATCCATATCTGCGGTCGAAATAATTGAAGAAACAAACTTATTATTGGAGCATGGAACATCCGTACTCTCATGGACAAAGAAAACGTAGAAAGACCCCAAAGGAGAACAGCCCTAGTGTCTCAGGAGCTATCACGCTACAATATTGACATTGCAGCCTTGAGTGAAACCAGGTTCGCAGAAGAGGGTTCTCTTACTGAGCTAGCCAGCGGCTACACATTCTTCTGGAAAGGAAAAGCCCAAAATGAGGACAGGATCCATGGAGTCGGCCTGGCTATCAAATCAAGTCTTCTGAAGCAGCTCCCGGAAATGCCGGTTGGTATCAATGAGAGGCTAATGAAATAGCGAATACCTATAAGCCACAAACGGCATTCAACAATCATCAGTGTATACGCCCCTACCCTATCGAGTCAAGCAGAAACCATTGAGCAGTTCTATACGGACCTCAGCTCAGTACTTAGCTCAGTTCCAGCTGACGACAAGATCATAATACTGGGAGACTTCAATGCCCGTGTTGGCTGCGATTATGGACGATGGAAAGGTGTGCTTGGCAAGCACGGTGTCGGCAGAATGAACAGCAACGGACTGCTCCTACTCAGCAAATGCACAGAATTTAACCTCCTAATCACAAACTCAATGTTCAGAATGGCGAACAAACACAAGAACACCTGGATATACCCCAGATCTCGCCAATGGCACTTAATTGACTATGTAATAGTACGCGAGCGTGATGCCAAGGATGTCCAAATCACCAAGGCCATGCGAGGAGCAGAATGCTGGAAAAAACAAAGACGTGTCAGAACCAACCTACAGCTGCACATTGCCCTCACCACCTAAGACGTCCTAAGCTTGTGCGCACAGCCCTCAACATTGTCAAACTTCAGCAGCCTTCCACCCAGCTCAATTTCCAGAAGAAACTAGATGACAAGCTGTCAACAAACGGACCGTTATGTGGAAACGCCTCTGCAAAATGGAACAAGCTCAGGGACATAATAAGAGAAACAGCGATGGCAACCATTGGTTCAAAGAAGCGAATCCATCAAGACTGGTTCGACGAGAACAACGCTGCCATTGAAGATCTGCTTGCCAGAAAAAACAAAGCTTTTATGGACTGGCAGAATGACACAAAATCCATCCCCAAAAAAGATCGCTTCAAATCCTCTCAAGCTGAGGCTCTGAGAGAAATCCGCAAGATGCATGACCACTGGTGGGAAAAGAAAGCTGATGAAGTGCAAAGCTATGCCGACACTAACAACTCCAAAGAGTTCTACAACGCCATCAAGTCAATCTTCAGCCACACAAAGTTCAGCTCCACGCCCTTGCTCTCTGCAGATGGCAGTACATTAATAAAAGACAAGAATGTCATTAAGGAAAGATGGAAAGAGCACTTTAATCAGCTCCTAAACCTGCCCTCATCGGTCAGCCAATCTGTTCTTGACCAAATACCCCAACAGCCAACTCTCAACCAACTGGATATTCCGCCAAAGATGGAGGTATTGAGAAGGGCCATTAAACAAACAAACTCGGGCAAGGCACCTGGAAAGGATGGTATCCCAGCGGAGGTGTACAAAACAGTAAGCAGTCTCTGGAAGCTTTCTACGACGTGCTAATCAGCATCTGGACGAAAGAAGAGATGCCAGACGACCTCCGTGATGCATCAATTGTGACCCTCTATAAAAATAAAGGCACACGTATGGACTGCAGTAACTACAGAGGCATCTCCCTGCTTTCCGTTGCTGGCAAAATACTTGCTCGCATCTTGTTCAACAGGCTTATTGCAGCAGTGTCAGAAAAAAACCTCCCCGAGTCTTAGTGTGGTTTTCGCCCAGACCGCAGCACCGTTGACATGATCTTCGCAGTGAGACAAGTCCAAGAGAAGTGCCTTGAGGAGAACATGAATCTATATGCTGTCTTCGTGGATCTGACAAAGGCTTTCGATTCGGTCAACAGAGACGCACTGTGGGTAGTACTCAAGAAACTTGGTTGTCCTCAGAAGTTTACCAACCTCATCCGGCTCCTCCACGTTGAATGAATGGAGAGATTCTCTCAGACGGTGAACCCTCCGAGAAATTCCACATGTCTAATGGTGTCAAACAGGGTTGTGTACTCGCTCCGGTACTCTTCAACCTCTTCTTCACACAGGTACTCTTCCATGCCATCCGGGACATTGACACTGGCATCTACATTAGGTATCGCCTGGATGGATCAATGTTTGATCTCCGTCGCCTAGCTGCAAAAACCAAGACATTAGAAAGACTCATCATTGATGCACTCTTTGCAGATGACTGCGCCCTCATGGCCCATGAAGAGACTCACGTACAAGCAATCGTGGACAGATTCTCCAAAGCCTCCAACCTATTTGGACTCACAATTAGTCTAAGAAAGACAGATGTCATCTTCCAGCCCGCCCCAAACACTGTCCACTCGCAACCCTATATCACCATTGGTGACACGCAGCTGAAGAATGTGGACAGTTTTAAGAACCTTGGCAGCATAATATCTAGTGATGGCTCTCTGGACAAAGAGATCACTGCGAGGACCCAAAAAGCCAGCCAAGCACTAGGACGACTCCGAACCAAGGTCTTGCAGCACAAGGACATACGCCTGTCAACAAAGCAGAAGGTGTACAATTCAGTTGTCCTCACGTCTCTATTATATGGCTGTGAAACATTGACACTCTACAGAAGGCACATTAGTCAGTTAGAACAATTCCACCAGCGCTCCCTGAGATCCATCATGCGGATTAAGTGGCAGGACCGAATCACCAGCCTGGAAGTCTTTGATAGAGCCAACACAACAAGCATCGAAGCCTAAATAATCCAGGCCCATCTTTGATGGACTGGCCATGTCATCCGCATGGAACAAAGCAGAATCCCAAAGCAGTTGTTCTATGGCGAGCGAGCCCTGGGAAACCGAAACCAAGGCCGCCCTCACAAGAGGTATAAAGACAACCTCAAGACAAACATCAAATGGGCAGACCTTCAACCACGCCAGCTCGAGCTCGCTGACTCAGACAGAAAGCATTGGCGAACCCTGACCAGAAAAGCCTGTTTCACCTTTGAGGTTGACCGCCGCCAGCGTCTTGCTACAACTCGTGAGAGACGCCACAGAAATGTATCCCAGATACCAACAACCACCGGTGTCCCATGCCCCACCTGCAACCGCATGTGTGTATCGGAATTCGGATTCCGGAGTCACATGCGCGTCCATCGTTGAATGAAAGTGCACAACTTGTCTTCCTCGAATCGAGAGACTACCAAGAAGAAGTCATATTTGTACATGTTTTTAAGTTTGATTAAACTTGGAATAAAAGCTTATATTAAGATATCTCAACTGAAGTGGCAACTAGTTGCATGAGTTTGTAACCACTTTATTTGTGATCTGATTTTGACCAATATTGGCAAATACCATGACGATGACAAGTGAATTTTATTAAGAGCAAGGTCAAATTATATAATAATGAAGTGATCTGGCATCTGATTGGCTAAGCTTATTATGACTTTCAAAAGAGTATTTCCAAACAAATTTGGATCTAACTAAGTAAGAAGGTTTAATTCATCAAGATCATGTGGAATCTTACTTTCTGCTATATTAACGTGTGGCGTTTTGCTATTCCAAGGCTCCTTGCCAGATGAGATAGTATTTTCGGTCTGGAATAACTCGATTGCAAGTTTATGTTTAAAATCATGAACTAGTATTCCCCATAGGGCGTGATATTGTCATAGTTGCCCTGAAGAGTATATTACAATTATTTATTTCCTAGTAAGTTGGGTGAGATTTTGGGTGTGTTGAAAGTCTGGCTGCATATTTTAGTTACGTTTACGCCTTCATAGATGTAACGGCAGTTCTCCGGTTACGATTTGCAGCTCAGCTATTGAGGTTGATTGCGTGGCGCCATTGCCAATCAGTAGGACATTTCTCTGAATTTTGTCTATTTTATTTAATTGACATGTGGGTGCCGTGTTATATATTTGACCGATATAGTCTAGTTTAGAAATAATTTAAGCTCTGTATAAGGTTAGGGTTGTTTCTTGATTTGCTCCCAACTTGGTACCGTTCAAGTTTCGTAATAAGTTTAAGTCCGGATTACATTTTTGCACTAGGACATCTATGTGATGCGCCCATTTGAGATGTTAATCATAATACATACCCTGAAATCGGGCTACTTTTACAAATTTTATTTCTTGATTTTGTTAGCTTAGGGTATGTTTTTTTTATTTATGTTATGTGGGGCAAATATGACTGCTACCGTTTTTTGATGCGATAGTTTGAATCCCCATTTATTCGCCCATTCTCAAATATTATTCAAACTGTCTTGAAAATCGGTTATAATTTAATGGATGGATGGGTTTCCTGATCTCCATAATCCACTATCATCTGCAAATTGCGATAATTCAACTTTTTCCAAATCTATAGACACCGCAATTAAATTTCCGCCCGTTTCCTTTTGGAGATAAATGCCAATTTTATATCGCTTTCTAATCTTATGTGTTGGTCCGTAGTAGACCTTTGGTTCCTAAATCCACATTGGTTTTCAGATATTAGTTTTTTACATTCAAGGTAGTGTTTTAGCCTTTTGGAAATTATTGTTTCTATAATCTTGCATATATTGTTGGTTGGTGAAATGGGTCGATATGAGTTGATGTCCTTGCGATCTTTGTTTGGTTTTAAGATTATTAGTACTATCGCAGTTTTACATTTGTTGGTAGCTTTCCTATTTCCCATATTGTATTAAATAGTTTTATATTAGACATGATGATGTCATGGGGTAAATGTTTTAATATAGTGTACCCTATTTATTCTTCCCGGGTGAAGTTTCATTTTTTGTTAGTGCCTGATTCCATTCATATAGTGTTATTTCTTTATTTAGATTACAAAGTTTGGGTCCAAGGTCTTGAAATAATATCTTACAATTTTCTTCAGTTTATCCCCTATATTGTTAGAATTCATTAGTGTCGTTGCAATCGCTGCTCATTTTTATGAAGTGTTGGGCTACTGGTATCACGGTACCAATTGTTTTTCCATAGACCTCAATGCTAATATTTGGAGAGATAAATATATTTTCTATCCTAAATTAGCATGCATCTCACACACTGTTTTAGAGAACAATGTTAGATTGTCAATTTGATGATGACAAAACCAGGTACTCCATTGCATTTAAGATAGATAACTCTGCTGGGACTAGAGAGGGGTATGACTTATCTAATCACAACATACTTATTTTCAGTCATGTCTCTCACATTTTCAAAAAATCATAAAAAATACAAAATATGATCTGTATAGGAATTAGCATAAATTAACATGTTGCCAAGAGGCTAAACTTTATTTAAAGCCTAACAGAAAGTACAACTCTTACATAATCCACCAATCATAGCTTGTGTTGTTGTTTATTTCTTGCGCAATTGGTACCGTTATACCTACTATGTCAGCTTGTTTTTTTTTTGGTTGTTTTTAGCGCTACTAATTGTGGGGGTTTTGTTGGTATTTTTGCTCCTAATTGCTCTAATTTTATCCCACACCTGTTTTGAATTGGTCCTTTTATTTTTACTGGTGCATTATTTTGCCAAGTTTTGTCTTTGGACTGCTTGATCAGGTCTTTTAGTTGTTTGTCTTTTTTCGTACATTCAAATATGGTCTGTTGTGTTACCTCATCTTTTGAATTTATTAAGGGCTTTTTGTTTTTCTTTCCGAGTTTGTTTTATTTGACAGGACCACCATGCTACTTCTAGTATATTTGGTTTGCTATTTGTTCTGCTTATACTAGTGGTGGCGGCCTGTGTTATGATCATAATTAGGTTTTCATAGTATATATCAATGTCTTCATTTTCAATTGTATTTGGGTTGATATTTATTAATTGAGTTTTAAGTTTTGCCCAATATGCTTTATTATAGTTCTATCTGATGATTTCATAAAATAAAATAAAAACTAATGAAGCCGCAAGTAGTTGGTTCAGTCTGGAAAAAACACCTGTTCATCATCGATAAAGTTATACGCATGCACAACACAAAGTCAATTATTTCTCAGGCAAAACAAAATTTATTTTTTCAAATTCTGTGACATTATTTTAAACAATGAAAATACTTATCGCAATTAATTCATTATTACCATAAGCAGCTTGACGTAGAGCAATAGCAGACGTAAACAAAGGTGCGTCTAATATAAGCTTGCTGATTGGTTAAATTATCAGCATGAATGACAAGTAGCAATATGTCACTGTGGCTCTCATATCATTTTAAAGTCATCAGAAAATCACAATACACTACATTAATCGGATTTTTAAAACATCGCTGCCGGTGGAAAAGTGATATATTTGTCTTTCCATAAAATGATACTAACGATAGGTTCTGTATGAATGGTTTTATTGCTAGTCAGTGTAATATTAGGGCGATTGGCAAAATCTGAATTTTAGATCATCTACTGTTGTACTGGAAATTAATTTATCCATGCACACATGGTAAGTGACTCAGTAATTACAACATCACTTCAAATATCATCATACCACCATACTTTCTATTAATTTGCAACATGAAATGAGTCTAACAGGAGCCAGCTCATGCCCGCCACGGTATAACATCAAAGTAAGAATGAAAAAGCATTATCGATCCCGCTAGTTCCGCATGGTTTTCATTTTCTTGAGGTCCATATTGTCATGTTTTCAATCAACTGGACAGAGCTTAGACTTGTCTACTGAATGTGTTCAAAGGCGATAACACCAAACACGGTTACATAAATCAAAGAGAAGAACAAACCTCTGTGTTACTCACACTGTTATGCCTTTTTTCGTTCGTATCATGTATCTGTTCAGAACTCTAATCTTTTGAGTGAGAAATCATGAAAAATACTACGAAGCAAGGCACGTTAATCGAATTCATATTATTATTCAAGTTACAAAGCGATGTTTTTATTAGTGAAACAAACGTTAATGTAGTATGTTAATTGGAATTACTGATCATAGCATGCTAGAGTTCAACATTTGAAGAATCTGTCAAAACAATCAACTCGATGAATGCAAAGTTATGTCACTTAAACTCTCTTAACAATATACCGACGTGAAACGCTGTCGCTCAAGAAAATCGGCAATAAGATGATATGAAAACTTATATCAATTGCTTGCATGTCATTATGTTCACATTACTATTGTAGCACTTACCAATAGATCTAGCATTGTTATCTCTTAAAATCTATATCCTCGTGTGCATGCATTTATATATTTATGCAGTGAGGGCCCTGAATGGACCCTCATTGAGATTGAAGTCCTTTAAGTCATCTCATTTGTTTCTTAGTTTATCTGCCAAACATAATACACAGTATTAAGCAAAACAAGTAAAAAGGTAACATAACATATTGTATGGATCTTAGGGGCGATCCTTATGCAAGTAATATATGTTGTCTTGCTAGCTTGAGTAGAAAAATTCCTAAAGTACTTGGTTGTTTAAGGTCTTTGTGACTATCGAATGCATGCTTATTTAAATTTCGCCTTGCTTTGCGATGAACGTCAATAATATTTCGTAAAGTTTTAGATAATACCCATAAGAATGGTTAAAGTGGGTGAGTTGATCATTTAGCAGTAAATCACACCACTAAATTTGACATAACGTCAGTTACCTCACGTGCGATAAGTCATATAGGAAAGTTGTCAATCAGCAGTATACAAAACAGCCCATTTATCTGTAGATGAGCGTAGAACGGTTAGACATATACAATGCTTAGGGAAAATAAGAGAACATGTGTTCGATGGATGTTTCAAACTCCGCCACTTCATATCACTGAGATTTCATTTGTTGGTAAAGTTAAAATTACAACTATCTTATCTGAAAGAAATCTTATGAAGGAGATAAAAAAATGTGCAAAAGAATGCATTCAACGAGTTTTAAATGTTTAGCATTGCGTCCGGGGCTTTTTTCAACTTTCCTCTTTCAACAGTGTAAAGTGCAGTCTTGAATAGAAAGCAAATCAGCAGATAATAAAGACACCAGTAATCCATTTTAAATGTATTTTACACAAATGTGACAAACACAATACAGAATCAATGAAATTATAAGTTCTTATGTCATTCGTTCATTTGAACCTAACGCATAGCCATATATTTCTTTTAAATAAATCGTGTTTTATTCAAGTTATATTCGTCTATGTAAACCTAAACCAAACACTTTATGAATTACAAAAATTAAACTGTGATTGAATAAATACTAATAAATTCATAAATTG